>ML791362.1:580137-601752 GCA_009831015.1 Picea engelmannii
AATGAAAATGTCTCCTTGGTATATATAGGAGACTAGGAGGTATAATTACAACTAATGGCCTAAAGCCGACATAAATAAAATAACATTACTAATATAATATGCCCCAATTAAGGGGTAGTGAGCCAATATTAGGGCTTAACATTTTCTAACTTGTAGAACAACGTATTAAGTGAATAGTCTTTGCCTCTACATGATATCAAATCATATCATACTTTGTTTTGATGTGCTTGGTTCAATCATGGAATCTGGGAGATCTTGGCCAACTTGATTGTAGAAGTATTATAAATGAGAAGAGGAGTAGAATTCTCGTGTTTCTCCTAAAAATATTCAAGTATTTTCCTGAGCCACACAATCTCCTTTGTTTCTTCTGTAGCTACCACATATTCATCCTTTTTTGTGGATTCTACTAGAACTCACTATTTATGTGATATCCAAGAGACAACTTGATCCGAAAACGGACAATTACTTTACTCTACGCAAGTTTTCAATCGAGAATCGTTTTCTGACGAAGTATTTGCATAAGGATTAAAGAGCATATGAATCCATGATTAACCATGCATGTAAAAAATAATACATAACACACATGAACTCAAAATGAAATAAAGCACATGAAAAGACAAGAGAGAGAGAGAACCAATGTTGGTAACAGAGTTCACCCCTCCTAGGCTATGTCTCTGGACCTTCTTCAATTGGAATACGGATCGCTTTCATTCCTTCTTCAAAATATGTTGGGACCTTCTCATAAGTGATTACATAAGAGATGTATTTTCCTTCAATGAGGATTCAAGAAGACTGCTGACACTCATACCTCTCCATACATCAAAAAGGATAATACCTTACATGCATAAGTCTCTTAATGCGTAGGAGTAGTAGCATTATGGCTCTCTAACTCCACTCATTAACTCTCCATTACTCTCTCCTCTTAGATAGGGCTCACATAAGGTCTTATATAGTTTTTCCTCACTCCCTCTTAAGAAAGAGCATTAACTCCTAGATCCACAATAATAGGATCTAATTACAAAAGAGAAAAAACATGATCCATGAATGTAGGATCTCAAACTATTTTCAAGTACATAAAGGGAAAAGTCTCTAAACCACCCAAAGACTCTTCATCATGCCCTTGATTCTCTTAACCTAATAGTGAGAAAAATGGAAAATTGGTGTGAGGTGGTTTCTCACATAAAAACTAATTTCCAAATTATAATTTAATGAAAAATACGTGAGTCTAATTTCCCTCACAAGTATTAATCATTTTACATCAATAATGAATAATAATGTATGGATTTTTCAAAAGCTCATAAAGAATAAAGAATACTCATGAGCATCTCATAAAGCATAAGAATGCATGAGGCCCTTTCCTCACAAAGCATTAATAAAATGCATGAGAAATATAAAAATCAAAACATATAAGTTCACCATCTTCACCACTCGGCAATTCAACTTGGTGAATATAGTAAAGTCCTTCCATGTGTGGAAAATCCATCCAGATCATGCCTCCCCACAAAGAAACTTTTGGTCTCCAAAAGTATCAACTTTATCTGTATGCAAATGTCCTCAAAAGGCTCATTCTTTCAAGACTCCTTCACATGCGTACTTCGGAATCAGAATGCAAAGCCAACACTTGCAACCATTGCAAAGAAAATGTCTGAAAAAAGGCACACCCATGTCTCCTTCACCTATGTTCTTTGGAGCTGAAATTTCAAAGCCCACACCTACATAAATTGCAACCTGTAGTCGATGATACATGTACCACAATCTTTGGTGTACCTTACTTGCCAAGAGTTTATAACTACACTCTTTGGTCAAGTTTACAATGAATGAAAAAATAGCTTGGGAAAATTACCTCAATCAATTGTTTACATCATGATTACAAAGACGCCAATGAAGGCTTAAGGTGCAACAATAATGCCTCTCACTCTCCTCACTCAAGAGTGGCTAAACAACCATTACAATGCTTCATAATCATCAGTTTTACATTAAACTACAAGGCACTTTGATATGCCAGAAATGTGCACCAATTGGGAAAAACTATATGGTCCTATCTACCCATTACAAAAATGTGTAGTAATATGTGCACTAGTGGTGCAAAACCCCCACTACAAAAATATGTGCTCTTCAAATTCCCAACTCTTTTAAAGGCCATATATCAAACTCTAAGTAGAGGAAAATTTTCCAAATACCCCTTGATTGCCTTTGATCCATCATATGGAAACTATGGGAAGTATAATGAAGGTTTATGCCTTCATTTACTTTGGCATCTTCTTGGACAAAGAAAAAGTTGATTTTACTTTCTTTTAGCCACAATATGGCTTTGCACAAAAAGTGGTTTTAGTGCTCAAAATACCATCCAAAACTAATAAAATAAAACTTTATTTTTTAGTTATCAAACATTACCAAAGTTATGGGAAGTTCTCGCTCTGAGAGAATCCACCATATCCATACTTTTGGAGTCTTCGAACTTGCATCCTAAGACGAAGGAAGCAGAGAGATTATTCGATCCAAGGACAACACAATCAACAATCTGCGATAAGGAAGTCACCAACATTATCAACAATGACAGTTGGGTTGCGTGGATGATCTTCAGTAATGTTCCTCTCAGCCTCAACAAGATCTGCACCTACATATGTTTCTTTGGTGTAAATACCAGCACCTACTCTGAAAAATAGAGCCATGGAAGAACTTCCAAGACCCTAACCAATAGCAACCAAAATAAAACTGAAAAAAATTATTACTACAAATGAAAATATGGGAAATAACATATTTGTAACCCAAAGCCAACCCAAATATAACATTAGTTGTTGCTCCAGTCCTACATGAATCAGCAACATCTTGGACAGGGTTGTAAGCATTACTTGTATAGTACTTAGTGATAAAGCTGATAACAACTCCAGCCCACAAACCAATAGAAACACAGAACAAAAAGCTCCCAGTTTTGTGCAATCTTCTAAGCACAAAAATTGAACATTGTGAAGGATGAAGGAAATGCAACGAAACTTACAACAACAATTCCAATAGTCATCAATATTGTGGAGATAATAAGCTGTTTTTTCAATGCAGGCTCAATTTCCTTCACGACCTTGATCTCAAATATGTCATTTGCAAACAGAGTTGTGATTAAGCAACCAAAGATACCCATTGAACTAATGAGAAAGGGGTAGCACATGGCAGTAAGATCGTGAGAGTTTCAAAATGATGATATGGATGCAACAACAAGAGCTGCACATGACAACTCAACATAGGACCCAAATAGAGTTGATCCCATACCAACAATATCTCCAACATTGTAACCACATATCACCCGTACTGTGGACCATGTTTTCATAGAAGCGCACCACCAACCATAGGCCCATTATTTCCAACAAATACGGAGCTATAGAAGAGGTAGCTGGGACAATGAAGATATGTCAACTGATGAGATGTGAAGAGATGCCCTCAGAGCTCGATCCCTGATCTTGTTATCGATGCGCAGGAGATTTGAGAAACTACTTGGATTATAGTTGGATCGACATCGATCCTTTCAGTGATCGACCGTCGATCACTTGCTTCATAGGATTATGATTCTTTTACTGGTCAAAAATCTTGGTGTTGTCGATAGTTGTTAACTGGCCATAGATTCGCTTGTACCCGCATGCGTTTTTCCTCCATGATTTTTTGGGTAGGAAAATCTTCTATATACCATACCACTGTTAGCATAACCCACAGAAGCGACGGGCTATAGTTAGGCTTTAGCAACATATCGACGGGAAACAGGTAGGCAGAAACAGAGTTCATTATGAATAAAATGGGTCGAAGTCTCTCCAAATCCTCTCATTTTGGCATCATCCCACATTATCCAATGCAATGATTTTCCAATTACTATTGTCGATGCGTGGGCAACAATTAATCAGGGATTTCTTCCAACTATCTGAATTCCATTACAGATATTTTGGAAACTAATGCTAGAAATGCGTGTTCATTAATGTGGAGGCACTCTAGAGATCCATGGAACTGATATTTGATCAATTACAATCTATCAGGAAACCCTACATGGCATCTCTCTCATCCAACATGCAGATCTCACATGCAATGGTGTCATTATTGCCGATGATGATCATGGATGACGTGGTAAATTCAACGTTGGTGATATTTGATGTCTCTCGAAACCGCCTCCAACAACTACTTTGTTGTGGTTGTTTAGATCATCCTTTTCATCACAATATTGTTGAGACATTCAGGTGAACCAAGCCATAGGTGATGCCATAGCTCTCAAGAAGAATTCCACTTGTCTTGGATGCCCATTCAGTCACCTCTCGAATTCCCTGTAATTTTTCGATCAAATGGTAATCTTCAAGAATAACCGGACCTCATGGTCCAATGGTTAAATAATATTTTTTATTATAGACCAGTTCTCCACGCAGATCTGGCATTTGATGGATGGTGTAAGGAAACAACAATAACCACATAATTACCAATGTGAAAATCAGAAACCAAGATTAAATCTCCTCTTTCTTAGTCGAAGTATAAGATCGGATCTTAGAGACCTCGTGGCTGTGAAGGATGGAAGGATTCCCATCTCTGCTCTATCCAACAACTAGAATGGACCATTGAAGTAAATCTGCATTTCAGCATCATCGCAAATCGAGTGAGGAATTATCATTGGGTTGAAAATGACAAATATGGTATACAGATCCAAAACCAATTTGTTGCAGCTAACGCATAGTGTCCATAAACAAAATGTCTAACACAAACTTCTTCTTGTTGTTCATTTCAGTAGCTATATTTCACTCTCCTCGGAAATGGTATCTGCATAGTGTAAGGAAATCTCTGGAAGTGCTATCTCGGAGATGTTATATGCATAGGCTTACACTACTTAGAACCACCAAATATTTATATGCATACGAACCCATAGTTGAATCATCAGAAGGAATCAATGTATTTGCACATTGTCTTTCATTTCTTACTCAGCTATTTGAATGGATTCTCCTTGGACATATGGTCTTCCACATGGACTTTCTCAGGGATTGTGATTGCATTTTCCCCCTTGTCCTTTGCAACCTCCTTCTGAAAAGGTTCTTGCACAAGTTTCTTGCACAGGAAGGAAACCCCACTAAGGAAGTGAACCATTGCACAGGTCAAGGTGCAATGGAAACACTTTGGCCCACATGAGGCTACGTGGGAAATGGAGGATGCCATGAGACAAGCATATCCATTTTTTTTCACTTATGTATATACAGAGCATGTTGACAGATAGAACATCGAGGAAGATTTTCCTTTAAGGGGGAGGGAATTGTGACAACTTGTTTCCCCCCTGTTTGTAAATATAACTATATTGACCAAGAGACTATGGAAAACTCAATATGTGTGAATGTTTGATTTGATGGACCTTTGTATAAAAGGTCAATGAATGTAATTTTTTTTATTTACTAGAAAATAGATAAGTGTTGCACGACTACTGGAAGGTGGGGTGTACTAAGAAAGACCAAAAATGGTATGAAAGAGATGGTGAAGGGGACCAGGAATGGTTGCGTTAACCTCCACCAAACTAGTACCTTACTGGATTTAATTTCTCAAGAACAGAATAGTCCTTTGACCCAGGAATGAATTACATGCAGGCTGGTAGGTGGGAAGAGCTCCTTAAGAGTTAATGAGGGGATGGGGAAAAGCACCCATCTGTAAGGCTTTCATACCTGACCACGAACTGTTTATTCGAGCCACACACAATCTTACTAAGGAGGAAAGAAAGGAAGGTGTGGTGGGTAGAGGAATACATGCGAAGAGTGTAGATATGAGAGACTAAACTCTTGGGTTCAAGGAAGAACTAAGAAATGAGCGTATTCTAGTCACAGGAAATGGATAGAAGGGTTATGATACAAGTTGATAAACGAGGATACTGAGTGACTAAGGAAGTACTTAGGCAGTTCTCCTTGCTTGGTATTGAGTAAACCGTTTCCAAGATCCTATGGGAGGAGGAGAGTAACCTTCATCCCTACTGTCGTTGAGCTGGAAGAAAGGATTATATCTAAGAGCATCGTGGTCTAGCTCGAGGGTGGCTAGTGGTAAATCTATTAGGAGTGATTGAGCCTATGGTTGGGTGGAAATGAGCACCCCTTTCCACAGTCGCTTCACATTATCTGGTTTTGATAAGTATTTTCCTACTTTATGTATTGACCTGAAATAATGGATGAATGCATGGGTTCATATATATATATATGTGTATCTATAAATGGTTTTTGTGTGGAATGGTCATGATATGTGTATGCATTCATCTCCTTGTGAACTTATGTTTCTCATTGATAGTTTGTATGCCCCAGCTTATCTCTTGAGGATTCTTGGGACATAATCTTGTAAGGCGGTCGAGATAGGAGATATCATGTCAATTTGAACCTGTCCGTCCGAATAGGATACCTCTTTTAGACTTCTTGTCATGCGACCAGGATTCCAGGCCCAAGTCCTTAAGAATTTCATGATAAATATTAGGAAGGATAGTGAATTTTAAGACTTGAAAGGGGAGATCTTTTCATTTGGAAGACGAGTGGACGAGATCCATTCAAGAGGACCCATATGATCAATACCTAGGAACCTTAGGCTAATCCTAAAGAATATAATTCCTTCTAACTTCGGAGCTCCGAAAGTCTGGGACTTTGGAGTATGACCGACCTTACCAGCCTTATACTAGCTTAAGGAAACTTGGAGACTCGGTTTCCCGTAATGTTGACTGACGTTAGGAGTTTCCCCATGTGGTTAGTTGAACCTATCTTACCAACAAAACCAAGATCCCAAAACCCTAAAGGTTGGAGCTGTGAAGGACGCAAAACCGTAGATCGAGGGATCCTTCGAGTCCTTTCCCAACTGTCGATATACCGAGGATGCATGGCCCCTTTAGTTCTGAGATTGGGAACTTCAAGAAATAAGAGGATTTTGCATTGCAACACTCCTAAATGTTGAATCCATGAGGTAACAATATCCATAGATCTATAAATCTACGTTGCCGGATCTTGATCATGAGATTTGAGAAATGTTAGAAGCCTATCGGTCTGCGGTGATATGGTGCAGTGACACCACCTAGGGTGATGTGGACCCCAGCTTAACAAGCCATGTGTCACCTGGATTCGTGTGTATCACATATGCTATAGGCCCATTGGAATGTAACATGTATCACCATGACCCCTCCTACATGTCATTTCCTGGTACATGTCCACCTAGCCAACGTGGTTGGTGAAGTGACCGGGATTCCGGGACTTCGGGACTCCAGGACTTCGGGACTTCGGAGGATTTGGGATGTATCATTGTAGAGATACCAAAAAGGTCTGAAGGTCGAAACCACATGGCAATATTTTGGGACTTCGGAATTTCTGGACTTTAGGTGATCTCGTGCATAGATAGCAAGGAGACGTTCAGTGCCGAAGCGCTGAGCTCTGAATTCCCCACTAGTCTGCATGTCAGATGAGGGTTAATCTAGTCGTCAGATTGGTTCATGGATGGGCCTTCCCTACGAGAGGTAGGAACCAAGAATATGATACTAATGGGATGAAGCTATAAGGGCGTCATGTGGGCCTCAACCAATGAACGCCCAAATAACTTCAAGAAGCCATAAGATATAAAAAAGGGTTGGTTTAGAATCTGGTAGCAGTCATTAGAAAGATACGGGCAAGTAGAATAGAATGAATCATCTCAGAGATATTATTTGAGAGGAGTTATTTAAGGAAAAATGAATTTACAATGCCCTACCATGGGTGTGTTACAAATTGGTATCAGAGCATGGTTACATCACTTGACCTGCTTGGGCTCATGGACGAGTTGCATAAAAATCATATTTAAATAAATTTAAGGGTGCATCCTACCTTACCTCTTTCCTAAAGAGTCTGGTTAAACTCTTATTGAAGAAAATAATGAAAACTTTCTACTCTGTGTGTATTTAAGAAATATGAACTATGTGTTGTTCATAAGCTAATAGACTGTTATCTAACAAAAAGTGTTTTGTCAGCACTAAAGTAGTTAGTAAAATGTGGGAAACTACAATCATAAAGGATGGTGATGCACCATGAGGTGCGAGAAGTCTCCCACAATAGAGACAAAGAGTCTGACGAAAGGAGGGCAGTGGAAACCCCTCCATATATGGTTGAAACTGTAAGGATCCTCATGGCCAAATTACACAGTTGCAAGGCCGACAACAAGATATTGATAAAAGAGAAAGAAAAACAAATGGAAATTAATGCAGTCTTGTTGTAGAGCTTATCTGACATACAGAGGAATTTGCAGCATGGACCCACAACCAGTCAGGTGGACCGACAACATACGAAGAGAATTCAAAGTCCACCCGAGATATGAAAATGTGGTCCCATAAGTGGTCACACTAGGAGGAGTACCTCAAGGATGTTCCAACCTGGAGATAGGGGACACTCAGTGGGAGAGTCCTATGGAAAGGAAACTGGAAAATCCGAGGGATCTTCTAGTAGAAAAACTATCTCACATTCTCAAAGGAGAGGAAATAAGAGAAAGCATTCCAAAATTCATAACCCGAAAGATTTCAAGAAATACAAACCACCCTCTTTCAATGGAGATATTGAGAAAGGGGAAGAGGTAGAATCTTCGCTTCTTTGTTTAAATAATTACTTCAGAGTTCATGACTACTCTGAAAACTTGAAGGCTTGAATAGACATCTTCAACCTGAATGGAAAAGATTCCATTTGGTGGGAAGACCTTAAGAATGTGAAATGAATCCATGAAGAGGACTTATCATGGAAACAGTTTGAGAAACACTTCAATAAGAAGTATCTGTCAGAGAAATACTTTGATTGGAAGACTAAGGAGTTCTATGAACTCAAGCTGGGACAACTCATCATAGAGGAATATGTCAATAGATTCCTTGAGTTGCTGAGGTATGTACCCTACATAAAGGATGAAAAGGTAAAAGTGCAATGATTTATTAGTGAGTTACCTCAGACCTACCAGAATAGGATTGAGTTTGACGAGCCAAAGACCTTAGAAGACACTATCCAAAAGGAAAGGTATTGTTATGAATGGTTCGAGAGTCAGACAGAATCTCGCGAGGACTGGAAGAAGAAGAGTAGTTCAGGATTCAATAAGAAGGGGTTTAAATCCTCAAGATTTAAGAACTATAGGAAGGATTCTAGGATGATCCTTCCTACCCAAAGTGTGTATCATCATAATTTCCCCTCCAAGAGTGGAAATAAACCTTTTGTATCAACCCCAGGAAAGAGTGATAACCCAAAGAGAGAACCCTTGAAATTTTATGGTTGTGGAGAAGAACATATACTAAGGGATTTTCCACACAGACAGCAGAACAATAGGAGAGTCTAAAATATCCAAGAAGATACCATAGTCAATGATGCGGCTAGGAGAATGACACATATTTATGCATATGTGGATAATAAACAAGACGACCACCAATCTTAAGTGGTGGAGATGGAAGGTATGATCTCCAACCATCTAGTTTCTATTTTAATTGACCCTGGTTCTAATTTGAGTTATGTGGCCCCTCAAAATGTTGTTAAGTTTAAACTACAACCAATTATACATTTTAAGACATGGTTGGTACAACTAGCCATTGGAACCAAAATAAAAGTAGCAGAGGTCATACCATCTTTTCAATTCATCATGGATGGATTGCGCACCCAAGAGACCCTTAACATACTTCCCCTAGGTTCTTATGACCTGTTGATTGGTATGGACTGGTTAGCTTCTTATAAAACTAAGTTGGATTGTTACCATAAAAATTTAGAATGTGTAAATGGAGAAGGGAGAAAGATAACCCTTTGAGGGATTCATAAGCATGTCTCAGTGAGATGAATATCAACCCTTCAAATGAAAAAGTATTGCAGAAAGGCATGTCCTCTATATGCAATATAGGTGTTAGAATCTATTGAGGATGAAAAAATGAACCTCGAGGACCACCCCATATTAAGAGAGTATAGAGACATGTTTCCAGAAGAGGTATCGGGTCTACCTCCAAGAAGAGACATTGAATTCTTGATATAACTTGCACTAGGAATAGTGCTAGTGTCTAGGAAACCCTATAGGATGAGTACACCTAAGCTAGTTGAAATCAAGCTACAACTAAAGGAAATGATGGAAAAAGGCTACATCCGACCCAGTGTGTCTCCATGGGGAGCATCAGTCTTGTTTGTGAAGAAGAAATATCGCACACTCCGACTGTGCATAGACTGTAGACAACTCAATAAGACAACCATAAAGAACAAGTACCCCTTACCAAGAATCAATGACTTGTTCGACCAATTAGGGGGTGCTTCTATTTTCTCAAAGATTGACTTAAGGTCTGGATACCATCAAGTCCGAATCAAGGATGAAGACATCCACAAAATATCCTTCAGGACCAGATATGGTCACTATGAATTTGTGGTGGTTCCATTTGGATTAACCAATGCCCCATCCACTTTTATGTGCTTGATGAATAATCTACTCAACAAATTCCTAGACAAATTTGTATTGGTTTTCATTGATGATATCCTAATCTACTCCAAGAACAGAGAGGAGCATGAAGAACATCTTATACTTGTACTTCAATTACTAAGAGAACATCATCTCTACGCTAAGTTTAGCAAGTGTGACATTTTCCAGAAGCAATTCCATTACTAAGGCCATGTTATTTCTAAAGGAGTGGCAATAGACCCTGACAAGATTATATCTATTATGGAATGGCCTACCCCAAAGGATGTATCTGATATCAAATTCTTTATGGGCTTAGCATGATACTATATAAGATTCATAAAAAGGATTTTCCAAGATTGGTTGTCCAATCAGTGCCCTTCAGAAAAAGGGGGTTAAATTCACTTGGACATCAGAATGTGAAGAAAGATTTTAGGCACTGAAATACCTTCTAAAACACACACCCATGCTGAATATTGCAGAAACTGATAATGAGTTCCTCGTGTGTACATATTCCTACAAGGAAGGACTCGGAGGAGTCCTTATGCAATAAGGACATGTAATTTGCTACGAATCCATAAAATTGAATGAGAATGAAATCAATTATGTGACCCATGATCTAGATTTGGCTACCATCATGCATGCTTTAAAAATGTGGAGGCATTACCTCCTAGGTAGGATATTTGTACTTATGATAGACCATTGTGGGTTGAGGCACCTGTTTGATCAACCAAAACTCAACGCTAGACAAGCTAGGTGGATGGATCTCCTTAGTGAGTTTGATTTCAAAATCAAACATATCAAAGGAAAGGAAAATAGGATGGTCAATTCCCTTAGAATAAGTGTGAAAATGATTCACTTGGTAGCGACAAGCACCTTTGAAACAGAGGTCAGGGAGAGAGTCAAGAATGCACAAGGAATAAATGCATTCTTCAATACCGTGACCTCATACCTAAGACAAGAGCCTACATGGATAAAGTATGAAGGCTATCAGATGCTCGATGAAGGCCTACTAACTTACAGAAACAGATTGTATATCCCAATTTCTTATGAATTGAAGAGGTTCATAATGGATGAACTGCAAAGAGACCATATACTAGTCACCCAAGCTATCAGAAAATGATCACGGCCACTAGGAAACAATTATGTTGGCCTGGATTGAAAAAGGACATAGATGACTATCTAGCTAAGTGTATAGAATGCCAACAAGTTAAGGAAAAACAATGGCACCCAGCAAGGTTGTTACAGCCTCTACCAATTCTAGAATGGAAATGGGAAACCATCTCCATGGATTTCATCACCGGATTACCAAAATTGGCCAAGAATAATGATGACATCATGGTAGTGGTGGACAAATTGAACAAGTTTTCTCACTATGTTCCTGTCAAATTGACTTGCAAGTCAATATATGTTTCCAACATCTTCATGAAGGATATATTTAGACTGCATGGCATGCCTAGGGAGATTATATCTGACATAGGCACAAAATTCACTTCAAGCTTTTGGAAATCCTTGATGGATGGTTTTGAGACTAAATTATTGTTTAGCATAGACTATCACCCCCAAACTGATGGACAGATAGAAAGAGTAAACCAACTATTAGAAGACATGTTAAGAATGCATGTAATGCATCAGCCTAAGAAGTGGGAAGACTACCTTCCATTGGTATAATTTACCTACAAAAAGGGTTATCAAGAGTCACTGAAGAGGATCCCTTTTGAAGCCCTCTATGGTAGACAGTGCAAGATTCCATTCAGCTAGAGTAATATAGTGGATAGAATTACAATCGGACCCAAAATTTTGAAAGAAATGGAACAAAAATTGATTCAGATAAAGAAAAATCTAAAAATTTCTCAGGATAGACCGAAGAGTTACATTGACAGAAAGAGAAATCCCAGAGAATTCAAGATAGGAGACCATGTCTATCTCAGAGTTATGCCCAGGAAGACTTCCTTGAGAATGGGAGCTTGTGCCAAGATGGCACCTTGGTATTTTGGACCCTTTGAAGTCTTAGATAGAGGGGGACCTATAGCGTATAGGAAATCACTCCCTCCCACAGTAAAGGCACATAATGTTTTCCATGTTTCATTATTGAAAAAATATGTACATGATTCTAATCATATAATTGACTGGTCTGTGAGCTAGGTGGAGTCAAAGGGAGAATTCCTTCTAGAATCTCAATGCATACTAGACAACAAGGAAACCCCACTCAGGAACTGAACCATTGCATAGGTCAAGGTGAAGTGGAAACACTTTGGCCCAAATGAGGCTACGTGGGAAATGGAGGATGCCATGAGACAAGCATATCCATTTTTGTTCACTCCTGTATATACAAAGCATGTTGATAGATAGAACATCGAGGACAATGTTCCTTTAAGGGGGAGGGAATTGTAACACCATGTTTCCCCCCAGTTTGTAAATATAACTATATTGGCCAAGAGACTATGGAAAACTCAATATGTGTGAATGTTTGATTTGATGGACCTTTGTATAAAAGGTCAATGAATGTAAATTCAGTTATTTACTATAAAATGGATAAGTGTTGCACGACTGATGGAAAGGGGGGGTGTACTAAGAAATACCATGAATTATATGAAATAGATGGTGAAGGGGACCAGGAATGGTTGCATTAACCTCTACCAAACCAGTACCTTAATGGATTTAATTTCTCAGGATCATAACAATCCTCTAACCCGGGAATGAATTACAGTCAGGTTGGTAGGTGGAAAGACCTCCTCAAGATTTAATGAGGGGATGGGGAACAGAACCCATCTATAAGGCTTTGAGACCTAACACAGACTAGGAATTTGAGCCACATGCAGTCTTGTTGAGGAAGGAAAGAAAGGAAGGTGTCGTGGGCAGAGGAAGACTTGTGAAGAGTGCAAAGACGAGAGACTAAGCTCTCGGGTTCAAGGAAGAACTAAGAAATGAGTGTGTTCTGGTTGCAGGAAATGGTTAGCATGGTTATGATACAATCTAATAAATGAGGTTGTTGACTGGCTGAGGAAGTACTCAGGCGGTTCTCCTTGCTTGGTATTGTGTAAACCGTTTCCAAGATCTTGTGGGAGGAGGAGAGTAACCTCCGTCCTGTTGGCCTTCGACCAAGTTTTGAGAAACCCTTGGTCAGGTTTGACCAATTTTTGGACTTCAACACATTGGTCAAGAAAGGAGCACCCAAGTGGAGCTGAGATCACAGATCTCACTTACTTTGCAGGATATGTGGACCCAATAAGGGTTCTCTAGGGTTTTTGTAATGGGTTATGGGATGTTGGTCCATGGGTTTACCCATGATTAGGCCTTATTGTAAGGGATTGTAAAAGTATAAATAATTAAGAATGTAGGTTAGAAGTATTCAATAGATTGTGAAGCTAAGTGCAGGTATCTTGAGCCGCTTTGTTCCATGGAATGTATGTGAGTAAGGCTCTTTGGTCGATAGAGAAGTTGGATTTGTGCCTTGACCTAGTTTGGAAGGAGGATCTAGTGCTCAGTGCGTAGATCTCCTGTCCTATGTGAAGCTCAACTTTGTGACTTAGTGCACAAGAGTCATTGAATGTAAGAGATTGAAGAATAATAAATAAGACGAAGCAGTTGGTGTATGTAGCCCCACACTGGGGTGAACCGTATATCTTGTGTCTTTGGTTGGATTTGTGTTGTATAGTTTATGTTATGAATATGCTCAATACTTTGATTATTATGTATGTTAGATAGATCTGTTGTTGCTTAGTGCTTTACTTGTCTTAAAGATGAATGAATGTTAGATCTATCTCAATGTTGTGTTCTAAGTGGTTGAAGTACTTAATATTTATTGTTACTACGTCGATCTATATGTGGGTAAGTTCTGCGATGTTAATGAAGCTAATGAACTAATGCATGTCACCTTCTAAGTGTTGCTAGAATACTCTGAGAAGTGTTATTATCAAAGATTTGTGTCCCATATTTGGTTACAAACCACTAAGTCTTGTAACCCCCCTACTTATACCTTGGATGAGACTTCGCCTACTTCATAGGTGTTTCTGAAAGGGACGGTAGTTAGGGTTTTGTTGGTGCATTGTTGAAGCGTTGAACCTTGGTTCTGCCCCTATGCCAACAAATGGTTCTATTGCCAAGACATGAAACTATGATTGCTGGGAATTGAAGTAAAGAAAAGAGAAGCTATGTGCATAGATCTGTTGTTGAAGTGCATAGTACTCTACTTGAATTACGAAGCTCTGTGCTAAGGAAGAAATATGATCCTAAGAAAAGAGGTAAAGATCTTAAAAGAGGTAAAGATCTTAAAAGAGGTAAATATTTGTGCTTTAATAAGAGTAAGATAAGTGAAAACTTTTTTTTCGAAAGCATGAATTTAGGTATGTTTAATAGATTATGTCCTAGTCTGAAGGCTAGGGTGCAGTTGGAAGAAAGAGTTTATTTGAGTAAATTTAATTAAAATGAAGAAAGATATGTTATTCCTATGCATAGAAATATTTTTTGGACTAATAAGTGGATGCAATAACCTAGAAAGAATTTTTGCAGATTGCAGGTCCAACACTGTGATCCTAGTGTGTAGTACAAAAGAGGTTGGGGAACATACAAGAGGAAAAGAGGATTGAAATTGTGTTATAACTGCAGAAGACCGGGACATCTTGCTAAGGAATGACCTGGTACAGGTCCTATTTGTCTTTGTTGTAAAATTGTTGGTCATGAGGTTGAGGATTGTCCAAGGATGATTGCTAAAGTTGAATGGATGAACATGAGACAAAAAACTATGAAGAACGCTAAGAGACTAAGGGTATGTTAGAGCATCATAAAGAGAAAGGATCAGAGGAAGATCATACTATGTTATTACAATTGAAAGAAGCAATGGATGTTCACAAATATTTCAGTTTACCAAAGATCCTGAAAGTAAAACAACGCATAAGTGCAAGAATAGAAGAATTTGACATAGACTATGTCTTGGATGAAGAAAGACAAGTGAATATTATGACAGAAGCAACTTGGGAAATTTTGGGAAAGCCTACTGTGGTACCTTCATTGGGAAGGATAGGCTTTTTTAAAGGATAGATGATAACCCTATATGGAAGATTTACTAATGTACCTATTATTGTTCATGGAACATCGACTGAAGAGGAATTTGAAGTCATTAAGCTTGTTGAGAACAATGTCTCTTTCCCACTTTTGATAGGTAAGACTTGAATTGAGAAGCATCAGATCAGAAGGAAAGCAGAGGAAGAAGCTACAGAAAATAAAAAGAAAGAACTAAGGGATTTCATAGCTATAAAAATAGATCGACTCATAGAAGAACGAGAGGATAAGTCGAAGCAACAAAACCAAGTAACAATGTAGGAGGAACAGAAAGCAAGAGAATTAGTTGTCAAGTTTGAAATAATGAAAAAATATTTGAAGGACCTATCTATGCAAGAAATAAGTATATCCAACCAGGAAGTATTAAGAGGAGGGATATTAAATTCAAACCTTTTAAGGGCACAGTAGCAGTGTGAAGTCACTACACTAGGAGAAGATAAGAATAAGAATGGAAAGAGGAATCCAGAAACAGTTAGAGAGAATCATATCAAAGGAAAGAAGGCAAGGAATCTTAGTAAAAAGAAAACTAAGATGGAAAAGCTACAGAAAGCTACAGAGACCAGATGGAAGACTTCACAGACTAGAACCTCACAGGAGGCAGGTTCTCATGATTTGAACTTCGTTGGAACAACAAGACCATGTAGAATGGGACTTCACCCTGGCGAAGCTATATGATCGTTGTAGGCACCCCGACCGTTAGAACGATGCTCCAGAACGGTTAGAAAACACATTTATGGGTGGATGGAACAGTTTTGGGATGTTGAGACTGTGCCATAATGGATAGATTTGCATTGATGAAAGCATTCATGCCTGTTGGAAGAATCTGTTACGAGGCCCAACCTATCGGACGCTACGTCGGGACCACTTTTTTCCACCTGTGATTAACTTAGCTAACAGAGAATTGATTGTGTGTTGAGTTTTGTTATCAGAAACTAGATTCCATTGTCTATTTGTCTACCCTTCTTATCCATTCACCTACCCCGACTTGTCTGTTTAACAAAGAGAATGTCGGGAAAACCTACTGAATTAGATGATTATGTCAAGGAGGTCCTCAAGAAGATAATGGTCAACAGAAAATTATCTGAAGGTGTCTAAGAATCATCGACTAGGGGACTGCAGGCTTCCCCTTCGACAGGACGATGTTCTGGCTGTGTCAACCCCGTGACTGAGTAGCGAAGTAAGCATCATCGCGATCTGGCTAATGCGAAGAAGATTCTGTCCATCCTACCCGAGTACATTCTGCCTTTGGATGGTTCATTTAACCACGAAAACATTCCACGAGACTATGAGTACACCTTGTTCACCATGTACATTTTGAAAGGAACATGCGTAGTCGAGAGCCAACTAGGACAGATCCTGCTGTTGAAGAACAATGAATTCAACCTAGGAGAAAAAAAAAAAATATTCTATGCTAGAACCCCACCAATAATTGACGAAGTCAACTGGGATGAAGCCTCGCCTCATCTCCCAGCCATGGATTAAGGGAATGGCGTAGTCCACTGTGCTAAATGTGATGAAGATTCCCCATTTTGGTCATTACCAAGAGGTTAATACTTGCGTTAAACTCCTCTTGTCATGCTATCATGGCGGATACATGTGGCTCAACTGGAGGATTACTGTGGATCCAATGCTGATCCACTGGATTACATGATTAAGCATGAAGGGACGTGACCCTCAACAATTTTACCCAGGGAAGGCCTCAGACCACTCCCTAGCACAACGCATCAAGGAGGCTTATGGTGAAGTCGAAAAACGAAAGCGAGACTACAAGGTAGCCTATATACAGTATGGCGTAGTGAACCTCACTTTCCAACTCATAGCTAGAAAGCTCGTAAGAAAGCACTGCCCCACACAGGTCATTGGGTTCATGGTGGACCTCACAAGAAAATGTGTGGAGGGAATGTAGATGAATTGGGCGATATTGAACCATTAGATTCATTGGCTGCTAGGTTTTCTACCTTGTGGTACACCAATGACATGACAAAGAAGTGGTCATCCAACGCTATGTTTCATGCCTATTATCATCAACTGAAGGTTTCCATTGAGTCATTTCCACGCATGACATCGTGCACCCTGCACCAATACAGATCGATAGAAAGGTGTCGCACAGATCCTCATTTCATCTATATCATTGTGCGCAGAGATGAGAACAAGGAAGAGTTACAATAATATTACAAGCTAACATATGAAGACATGGATCAGATCACCAAGGAATGGCCATAGGAGTTTCTTGTACCCATTGATGATGTAGAACTCTCCAAGACTAACACCATAGGAAGCCCCATGGTCACTCGAGTTGAGCATGTCAGACATTCCAGTGGGACAAAGAAGAAGAATAAGAAGGAAGAAGTCCAGAATATAGAGACCGACGAGAAGGACAATGCCTCTGAAGAAAATGGATCTAGCTCGCCATGAGGAGGAGGAGATGAAGCAGATGGAAAAATAAGGGGGATGAGAAAAGAGGAGGTGAAGATACACCACCGAAAGATCCCCCTACTGAAACAGTAACACCATAGAATAACCCTCAGCAAGAAAGAAGACAGATGCTAGTAAGCCCCAGTTAGAAGAAATGCTCATGGAGGACGACATCGGTTTGGTCCGAGGAGCCATGGAGGATTCTTCTAAGGACATCTTGCAGAGATATGGAGTGAATTAGGAGCAGTTGTATGGAAGGATTGAGAAGGAACTGAAGGAAATACAACAAGCTATTTTTTTGGTCCGTGCAGTACCTATTGCACCTTCCTCATCATAGATTGCAAAATTGGGGGATGAACTAGCCCAATTGAGAAGACTAGCAGATGCGATAGAGGCCTAACTTCAGAAAATACAGGAAGAAAAGGAGAAGGCTATAGAATCCTTGAAAAAAGAGAAAGATGAAGTCTCAGAGAAATTATGAGTAGCGTGGTATAGTGTAACCATGTATGAAAGTGAGAGAGAAGAGTTTCAAGCAATTCTCCAGGAAGACAAAGAGAAGCTATAGAGAGAAAAGGAGAATTTGCTCGTAGAACGGGCTGCAATCAAAGAGGTAGTGAGTAAATAATGTCACTTTGTGCCAGGTTTGGCACAGGAGGAACAGTCATTGGTTGAGGCTTAAGTAGTGAAGCTCGTTGAGACCATCCAACAACTTCAAGCAAGGATAACAGAATTGGAGGTCCAACCAGTTCTGAGCACCCCACAGGAAGTGCATGATAAGAGGGAGGAAACCGCTAAGAAAAAAGTAATAAGGATAAGGGCCCTCACCTCAGAGTGCAAATAGTTGAGAGATAGAAGTGCGCATACTTATGAACACCACGCAGAATATCCTGAGCTAAGGAAACTAGAAGCGCAATTGCAGGAGGCACAAAAACAGGCACTCTTCTTGCAGACACAGATGAAGCTACTCACCGTAGTTTAAAGAATGAAGAGATCTCAAGAACAACATGCATTGTAACAGCACATTACTGCCATCCATGGTAGGGTAATGGAAGTTGCACAGAATCTGAAACCTATGCAAGACGAAGCCTGCACGGTGTTTGAGGATATTGAGGGATAGGGCTCGCAATTGGACCAAGTGGTTGCAGCATTGGAACAACACCTAGAAAGGCCTGATACAAAGAAGATGATCCAAGAGCTCGCTAAGCAGGAGGATCAGGTGAAGTATCAAGTCAAGGAAGATCGAGTGAAGCTCAAGGCATTTGAAGCAACATTGCCCAGACCTGAGTGACTCAGGACGAGTCATAGGTGAGTGTTGGGGGCCTGTTGGCCCTTGACCACATTTTGAGAAAACCTTGGTTAAGTTTCACCACTTTTTGGACTTCAACACATTGGTTGAGAAAGGAGAGCCCAGATGGAGATGAGATTGCAGATCTCATTTATTTTGTGAGCTATGTGGACCCAACAAGGGGTCTCTAGGGTTTTTGTAATGGGTTATGGAATGTCGGCCCATGGGTTTACCCATGATTAGGCCTTATTGTAAGGGATTGTAAGAGTATAAATAAGTAAGAATGTATGGTAGAAGTAGTCAATAGCTTGTGGATCTAAGTGCAGGTAACTTGAGCGACTTTGTTCCATGGAATGTATGTGAGTAAGGCTCTGTGCTTGATAGAGAAGTTGACTTTGTGCCTTGACCTAGTTTGTAAGGAGGATCTAGTGCTCAATGCACAGATCTCATATCCTATCCGAAGCTTGACTCCATGGCTTAGTGCATAGGATTCACTGAATGTAAGAGATTGAAGAATAATAAATAATACAAAGAAGTTGGTGGGTGTATCCCCACACTAGGGTGAACCATGTATATATTGTGTCTTTGGTTGGCTTTTTTTTGTATAGTTTATGTTATGAATATGCTCAGTGCTTTGATTATTATGTATTTTAGATAGATATATTGTTGCTTAGTGCTTTACTTGTCTTAAAGATGAATGAACGTTAGATCTAACTTAGTGTTGTTTTCTAAGTGGTTGAATTACTTAATCTTTATTGTTACTGTGCCGATCTATCTTTGGGTAAGTTTTGTGATGTTAATGAAGATAATGAACTAATTCATGTCACCTTCTAAGTGTTGCTAGAATACTCTGCGAAGTGTCATTATCATAGATCTGTGTCCCATATTGGTTACAGACACCTGAGTCTTGTAACCCCCTCTGCTTCTACCTCAGGTGAGACTTTTCCTGCTTCGCAGGTGTTGCCAAAAGGGTCGTTAGTTAGGGTTTTTTTGGTGCGATGTTGAAGCGTTGAACCCTAGGTATTCCCCTATGCCAACACGTCCCTACTTTCATTGAGCTTGAAGGAAGGATTATATCTCAGAGCATCGTGGTCTAGCTTAGGGGTGGCTAGTGGTAAATATGTTAGGAGTGATTGAGCCTATGGTTGGGTGGAAACGGCCAACCCTTTCCATTATCACTTCACGTTATATGGTTCTGATAAGTATTTTCCTACTTTATGTATTGAACTAAAATAATGGATGAATGCATGGGTTTGTGTATATATGTGTATCTATAAATGGTTTCTATGTGGAATGGTCATGATATGTGTATGCATTCATCTTGTCAGGCTGCTAGATTGAAGATTTAAATGACCTGAAACACTAAATTGTCAAACCAGGGTTCGTAAACTTTGAGTTGCTACACTGTATATGCGGGTAAGGTTCTAATCGTTATCTGAATGCTATCCTTAGAAGAAAACACAAACTTACTCTGAGAACTTGAATCCTAATGATTATCCTGAAACTTAGCATTTCCTATTTAAGTCATTAACAGAAAACAGTCCTATGTTTAAATGATGGTGCTTCTATTTCCATGCAGAAGTGTGATTTCACAAGATTATTCCACCACTAATTTTAATCATCTATCATCACCATTTCGATTCAAGCCATGACAAAAAGAGTCTTTCCTAAAATGCATTTAATCTGAACATTAAAAAATGAATCTAAATCTGTCTACAGGAAAACAGAGAAATTCCCTACTTACTCTACTGGTACCAGAAGCTTCCTTTGATTTAACTGTAATCTAACTATTCTAATTAAGCAGGGTAACTAACTATCTAACAAAGCAAAGTTCACTCAAACTCTAAGTTATGTTCGAATTGAAAACTAGAAACCAATCAACCAAGTTCGTGCTCTAAACCCTACAGGAATCAAACGTGCATTCAATACTCATCAACTCAAAAGATATCAGTATGCTGGAACGATTCGGTTGAAGAATAAATAAACACGATTTTGAACGAGTTAATTCTGAAACTATAACCTATCATGTAAGCAAACACTAACACACTGAAATAACTAAATCTATGGCAAAGTAAAGCAGCGACTTACACCTGTTTGGCGGGCCCAACCAAACGGCACAAACGTTGTAAGTAATAACCAAAACCAACTATATCATTCTATGTAATCACTGTGTAAACTTCACGCTTCATTAACTCGGGAAAGAAATACTCAAGTCGTATATCAGTCAAGTAACATAACACAACAACAGTTTTGTATTCAGAAACATGTGTTCACGACATAACATAATCCAACCGTCTATAGGAGTGACCTCCTGGTTATATGTAAATCCTCGTTCATAACAGTCTAAAGCAAAATACATAAAGACAAACGGATCCCCGATCCGAAAATAGCTTGGAATCAATGTTTAAAACGGTCTTCACATCTTCGTGACACGTAGTGTCACGAAGTGTGAACGATGAAGAATTAAC
>ML791362.1:612665-626028 GCA_009831015.1 Picea engelmannii
TCACGCTTCATTAACTCGGGAAAGAAATACTCAAATCGTATATCAGTCAAGTAACATAACGCAACAACAGTTTTGTATTCAGAAACATGTGTTCACGACATAACATAATCCAACCGTCTATAGGAGTGACCTCCTGGTTATATGTAAATTATCGTTCATAACAGTCTAAAGAAAAATACATAAAGACAAACGGATCCCCGATCCGAGAATAGCTTGGAATCAATGTTTAAAACGGTCTTCACATCTTCGTGACACGTAGTGTCACAAAGTGTGAACGATGAAGAATTAACGACTCAGTTTTATCATTATGCCTTCAATCATCTTGTGAGCGGTAACTCCAGCTGTCGTGTGAATCTCGTTGTCTCCCATTCTGACCATAACGCACAGATCTTTGAGCGGCTTCATTGGTATCTCCACGGGGTACGAGTCGGTACCTGGTACTGGCAATCCTGTTCCAAAAATAGAAGTGGTACCTAACCCAAGCGACATTAGTTCCAATATCAATTTAAAGCATCAAAATGCATAAAAATAGCTTGAAACGTAAAGATACCTTAAATATCCCCATTGAATGGTAGGGAGATGTCAATTATGTCAAAACAAGGCCAAAAGGGGTGGTACTGGGTATAGAAATGGAGGTCTTTGGAATGTAATATAGGCAAAAATATGATCAAAACTGGAGACCAACACATCTCCTTATGAACTTATGCTTCTGACTGATAGTCTATATGCCCCAACTTAGCTCCTGAGGCTTCTTGGGACATAAGCTTGTAAGACAATAGAGATAGGAGATATCATGTCAATCTGAACCTATCCATTCGAATAGGATACCTCTTTCAGACTCCTTGTCATGTGACCGGGATTACAGGCCCAAGTCTTTAACCATTTCATGATAAATCTTAAGAAGGATAGAGAAGTTCAAGCCTTGAAAGGGGATATCTCTTCGTTTGGAAGATGAGTGGACGATATTTGTTCGAGAGGACCCATATGGTCAATACCTAGGAAACTTAGGCTAAGACTAAAGAAGCTAATTCCTCCTGCCTTCGGAGCTCCAGAAGTCCGGGACTTCAGAGTATGATTTATCTTACCAACCTTATACTGGCCAAAGGTAATCGGGAGACTTGGTTTCCTGTAAGGTTGACTGGCGTTAGGTGGTTCCCCAGGTGGTTAGGTGAACCTATCTTACCAACTAAACCAGGATCCCAAAACCCCTAAGGTCGAAGCCACGAAGGACCCAGAACCATAGATCGAGGGATCCTTCGGGTCCATTCCCAACCATCGATATACCGGGGACGTGTGGTGCTAGCTCCTTTAGTTCAGAGATTGGGAACTTCAGGAGATAATAGGAGTTTGCATCACAACACTCCCAAATTTTGAATCCCCAAGGTAACAAGAGTCGTAGATCTATAAATCTATGTGGTCGGATCTCGACCGTGAGATCTGAGAAATGTTAGAAGCATGTTAGTCTAGGATGATGTGGTGTAGTGATGCCAACCAGGGTGACGTAGAACCCATCTTGACGTGCCATGTGTCTCCCGGATTCATGTGTATCACATACTGTATAGGCCCATTGGATCATAACACATATCACCTTGACCCCTCTTACATGTCAGTTCCTGGTACGTGTTTTCCTAGCCAGTGTGGTTGGTGAAGTGACCGAGATTCCAGAGGATTTGGGATGTATCATTGTAGAGAGACCAAAAATATCTGAAGGTCAAAACCACGTGGCAAGATTCTGGGACTTCGGTTGATCGTGTGCATAAATAACAAGGAGACATTCAACGTTGAAGCGTCAAACTCTAAATTCCCCACTAGCCTGCATGTGAGACAAGGGTTAATCTAGTCATTAGATTGGTTGATGGATGGACCTTCCCTACGGGAGGTAGGAACCAAGAATATGATACTAACGGGATGAAGCCACGAGGGCATCACGTGGCCCTCAACCAATGAATGCTCGAATAACTTCAGGAATCCGTAAGATATAAACCAAGGGTCGGTTTAGAATATCGTAGCAGTCATTAGAAATATACAAGCAAGTAGAAGAGAATGAATCATCTTAGAGAGACGATTCGATATGAGTTAGTTAAGGAAAAACAAATTTTCTATGCCCTACCATGGGTGTGTTACAGAATCTATCGAGATGATCAATTAATGAGCAAAATGTACAAAATTGTAGAAATTCAGAGTGAACAACTCGCTAGAATGATGACAGCTTATCTATGAGAAGAGATGTGATGGCTACTCACATTCACAAGAATATTGTTAGTACAATGAGGGTCCAAAGGACTTTTTAACATAAATAAAATCCAAAACCCTAACCTTGAAAGATGAAAATCCAACAGTTTTGTGGACCCCGTTTTGGGTTGTTTGGAGTATCAACTCCTTGAGGGCATAACTTTGGCATACAATCTTTGTTTGGGGTTCACAATAGCTAATAAGAAAGGTATCAACGAGGAGATTCATTTTAGGGGCTATATCAGAGTTTTTGACTATCACTAATGTGCCTGATCGCGAAAAAAATCCATTTAGGCCCTCAAAATGGCCCCGAAAGTTTAGGAATAAAAAAACTACTAAAAATAGTAAATTGCCAGAAGACTGTTTTGAACCAGTTGGAATAGATGGGTGGAAACCGATATCCACCTAGATCAATCCTCCCCCCTCAGAAAGAAATGGTATCCATTGCGTTGAGTTCTCGGGGGAGAGGGGGAAGCATTTGCTTAATATGAACCTTGGTGAGTTTCTTGCTTTGCAGGAGATGTTACGCTACTTGGATTGTGGAAGATTTTTTAGAACCTGATGTTAGAAGGGTTGGACCTTTGTAACTAGTTTGGCTACATGATATGACTATGTATAGAAGGAATATTTACACTTTTCTTCAATCTTCTCAACCTACTTATGATGGATAGAAGGTGCTTGGACTGAGGCTACAGTGGTTGCAGTGTCCTTTTATTCACCTTTTGAACAGGTTGTGAAGAAGATAAATGTTTTAGTATGAGATACTACCTTACGGAATGATTTAGGTGGGAAAATAGTTGGAACTACCTCTAGTATCCTATAGAGATGAACCCTTAGAGTAACAATGACACTACAAGGTCTAGCCTCATAAATATCATGGTTCTTCCAAATATATGGTTGGACCAAAATAACATCACATATATCTAGTGGGGAAACATCACATAATACATCATCCTTGAAGGAATGGATATCATATGACAATCGACATTGTTGGCTGACACATAGATCTCATCCCCGGCGAAGCCACCCAATGTTGTATGGCGACAAGTGTGGTGTTATCGACAATCCCAACTATTTAATGACCTCTGCTAAGATGAGGCTCTTCTGGCTTCCACTATCAACAATGAAATGCAACGAGGTCCCTTTCACTCATAGTTGTGAATTGTAGAGGTGCTCCCCCACTTTAGGATCTGCTAGTTCTTTTGGTTGAATTGTTGCGGTCACAATTGTAACAGTGGGGTCTGTATCAATGATCTTTCTTCTCCCATTATTTTCAAAATCAGATTCTAAATCTGGGATCAACTCTTTCTCTTTTATCTCGGCCAACAATGACTATTTTGAGAGAAATTCATCAGTGTTGTTCCAGGGGATTTTGTGGAAATCACACCACTTTCCAGTGTCATTCTTCATCTTTACCTTACCCTTATTTTCCTGTGTATTAGACTGGATTTTAGGAGGATGTTTGTTGTGTCCATATTTATCATGCTTTGGTTGTTGTGAATCTGCAGACCCGAACTCCCTTTTGTTTTTTTGCCTAAATTTCTGCTCGATTTTGACAGCATATCGATAAGAATCTCCCAGCAATGAGATGTCCAAAAACTCCATTTCAGTTTGGATGTACCTGTGTAAATCCCCACAGTATTTCAGAACCCAATTCCACTCAGAATATTTGATACCCAGCTTGGTGCGCAAGGTCTGAAAGGTATTGGTGAACTCTGACATTTATTGGCCCCTCTCTTGATGCATTGTGATCCATCTCATGTATTGGTCATCATAGTTACCAACAAGGTAATATTGTTTCTTGACCACATCCACAAAAAAAATCCCAAGTGGGATTGGCCCCATATATTCCAGACTCCTCTGTGGAACTTTTCTCTAAGAAATATTCCCACCAATGTTTGATATGGGGGAGAGCCTTAAGGAGTGCGAAGGTGATATTTTCCTTGTCGGATAAATTTTGAACAAATAAATAATCTTCTTGCAGATTTAACCATTTTTTTAGGGCATCTACATCTATTTTTCCTTCAAATACGGGAATATCAAAATTAACTAGTACCTTGAAAGGTGAGGTGCCTCCAAAGTGGTTTCTTGATGAAGACGCATCGGTTTTTATTGGCAGGAGTTGAAGGATGTGGGAAAATTCTCCATCATTTCATCCCTCTGTCATGTGAGAGCTTGCTCAAGAAACAAGTTAACATAATCATCTGCTCTGTCATTTTTCTTCTCTTTCACCATGGGGGGTTTCCTGGGAATGAGAGAGGGATTTTCCTCAAGAGATACAAGATCGAGACCCAAATTTCGATACTCGGACCTCGTCGGGGACATGCACTGAAAAAAATGATCAAGAGCATCGTGCTCTGATACCATTGATCCAGATTCTTTTTGGCACGAAATGAGAGCAGAGATATAATAAAGAAATGTACATAGATATATCAAATATCCAATAATATAACAGATATTTATCATATATATAACCATAGACACAGAGATACAGTAATACACAATTTCTATAAATGAGCAAAATGTACAAAACTATAGAAATACAGAGTGAAAGACTCGCTAGAATGGTGGAAACTTATCTCTGAGAAGATATGTGAAAACTACTCACATTCGCAAGAACATGATTATTACAATGAGGCTCCAAAGGAAATTTTAACATAAATAAAATCCAAAACCCTAACCTTGGAATATTAAAGGCCAACAGTTTTTTGGATCCCGTTTTGGGTAGTTTGGTGTATCAACTTCCTGTGGGCGTAACTTTGGCATATGATCTCCGGTTGGGGTGCACGATAGCTCGTTGGAAAGGTATCAATGAGGAAATTCATTTTGGGGGCTCAATCAGGGATTTTGGCTATCATTGAGGTGCCCGATCATGAAAACACTTCATTTAGGCCCTCAAAATGACCCCGAAAGTTAAAGAACTAAAAAAACTGCTAAAAATAGTAAATCTCCATAAGACTGTTTTGAGTCAGTTGGAATAGGTGGGTGTCCACCGATATCCACCTAGATCAATCCTCCCTCCTTAGGAAGAAATGGTCTCCATTGCATTGAGTTCTCGAGAGAGAGGGGGAAGCATTTATTGAATCTGAACCTTGGTGAGTTGCTTGCCTTGATGGAGAAGTTACGTTGCTTGGCTTGTGAAAGGTGTTGACCACTCAACACACCCTAAAAGTTTTTTTTTAATTTTACTTTTGGGTACCACTTTGTATTTTCTGAATTTAGTCAGTTATGTAGGGATCAATTGGTTTTATGTTTTGTTATGTTTAATCATCAATCACATTCGGTTTGGTTTGGAATTATTGAACATATTGACCTTTTATCTAAGTAAACTTGGTGTTTAGACTAAGTGTACACACCTAAAAATTTGAGCCATGCACCCATCATCGGTATTTGCAAAATCCAAGAGGAAAAATTCTAACATAAAAATGATAATAGTCAATCTTCGATCACCGATGCACCATCCACATCGAATAAATGGGAGGAAGGGAACACTAATCTTTGACTCTGGCCTGCGAAATTTTTTCTAAAAAACGTCGATATACCATCAGCATCAACGAACCTGAAAGTTAAATCGTCAACATAGGAAACCACAATCACCGATTGCCAATTGTTGATATACCTTTGGCATCGACGAAGAGGGGAAATAAAACATCAACCTGCGTCAAAAGGAAAATCCCCGACACTGAAAAGAAACGCTCCTCATGCCCCAAAGGTCAAATAAACCACCACGTGTTTTCCACGTATATAGTCTATATTTATTAGGCATTATCCATGTCATCTTTTGATGTCCCCCATTTCATATCTATATTTCCATGTCAGCACCTCCACGTCAACACCGTGGGGCTATTTTGGGTTGGCATCGAAACTTTTTCCTAGAGGTGCCAATGAAATAACGCCAAAGATAATCCATCGACGTTGATACACTCATTAACTATCAATTGATTGCTTGGACAATATACTCCTGGTTTTAGTTCAAACCTTTACCTACCGACGCCGAAAACCCTGGTTGATCTATGATTCTGCTTATCCCCAATGTTGAGACCTAAATATGCACCACTTCCCCTCCTGCCTCTTTTTCCCTATACCTTCTTGAAATCATTCCCCTTCTGGTTGGTTGAGTCAATTTCCCTCTCTAAATGACTTGGTTTCTATCGATTTCTTTCTTGATTGATTCTTTGCACATTTTGTTTATGTTTTTATTGAAGTATAATTACATGTCATGATTTGGTTCAGAATACTTTTCATCATGATTACCAATGATTGATCTCACAGCGGGATAGCCAAGCCTTTTTGTATGCACAGGGAATGCCCATGAATAAAACACATCAATTTGGAGCAGTTAGTTTCGGGCCTGGATTGTGAAAACAAACAGGGTAAATTTTCAATGGTAAAGACCCAACAAGCCGATCATATCAATGCCTCTCGCACATTCAGCATTCCTGAAATGCACGAGGTTTAATCACATAGTTACAGAAACGTCACTCCGTAACTCCCGAATGATGAAACTTCCAAGCTCATCTTTGTCAAAAAATATCGAATGTCGAAACATTTGATCTCGTCTTTGTCAAAAACTCTCGAATGTCAAACCGTCGCATCACTTCACAAGATCATCCATATGGGAGATCTCCACACTTAGCACTCAAAACTCCTGAATTCCAAAACATTGGAGCCATGTGGCATCCATCGGTGTTGACACATGGAACTCATTTTAGGTCATTTAGGTTACATCATCAACCCATTTCCGGGTGACATGTGTCACTCTCTGTCATGCGGACACATCAACAATAGTGACGTCATGTTGAAATGTCAGCTACGGAAGATTATCAGTCTGAGGGATTTCAATTCAAAACAATTGAAAACCTCCGAAGCCCTGAAACACCGGAGCCCCCAAAGTCCCAAAATATTTAAATGTTAAACACGGCTTAATTAGTAATAAGAACTAGCTAATCACTTCATGATTTCGGCCCTCCGGGAGGTATCCAAACTTTTCATTCAAGAAATCTTGAACCCAAAAGGGTCAAATATGAGTGGCATCCATTATTTGAGACGTGTGGCACTCTTCTATCATGATGCGTGACACTCTCCTATCATGACATGTGGCACTCATTTCAAGCATTTGGGTCTTTCATCTGTACTACTTCAAGTGACATGTGTCACCCTTATTTTTGTGACATGTCAATGATATGACATCAGGCCACCATGTCACTTCGAGAGTTTATCACTCCAGGGAATTTCAACTCAAAGCGAGCACACTTCTCTGAACCTCCGAAGTGTCGAAGCCCTGAACAATCAAAGTGGGTCCCGAACTTCCATGTCACTCCATAGCATTGTAACTCCGGGAGATTCTCAAACTCAACATTCACAACTCCCAAAACCCCGAATTACCGAAGTGTCGAAACACCAAATGTTTAAGGATAAATCATAGGTTAATTAGTAATAAGTGGTGGTTAATGACTCCGGGAGTCCGTGCCTTTGGGAGATATGAATATCATGTGCTCCAAATCTGCCAAACGCAAGATTTCCTAAGTGGCACCCACATTTATTGCACATTTTGAAATGTTTAAAAAGGAGCGCCAAACCAGAATTGGGGAAAATACATGCACAGACTGGAGAAAGAATATCAGAGACTCTGAAAAATGCTAGATGACTTGATTCTTTCCTCTAGGGGATAAGTGGGGGAAAAACATTGCCAACATCCAACTATCTCCTAGTGGCCTCCAACAATGTGTTGCATGTCAATGCTTGATACAGAACGCAGTTCTGTCACTCCCAGTCATTTCCTTCCAAATATCGGTTTACCCCAGCATGCGCATCAATCTAGCTTAAGTGCTAGTAGTAGTTTTTAATTGTTCAATTGAAAAACTCTTTTAAATTCAGACATAATAAGTGGTCTTTTTTGTGTGATAAGAACCACTCCTATTTGTTAAGTCAAGTTCGAAGTATTCATTAACATACTCCAACAGTGTGTTTTAGTTAAGTTAATAAGTTGTTTTACAACCGATGTGTAGAGCTAAGCCTCAGTTCCACACTGGTGGAGGGCCTCCACATCTGTGATAAATAGGCATCTTTTGTATGTTAGAAAGGTCGATGGTTTTGGAGAGAAATATTTTTTCTAAAATTTTGTAAGAGAATTATTTTTGTGCAGGTTATTTTAATTAAGAAGTTTTGTTTAGAACCAAAGACACTTCTTTCATCTAGGGCGTGAATGTGATTGGACCAAGGGGGATTATCTTTTTCTTTGGATTCAATATTTACTCCTATATTGAGTCAGAGTTATTGTACCTATTATTTAAAGTTATCTTATGATGTTGTAACAATTATTTTATTCTATTTGATGAATAAAAATCGATTGTGTTAACCTGTGATTGATAATAGAGCATTAAAAATTACTTTTCTTGCACTAACTTTTTACCACATGTATATCTTATTTCTATGAATGTTATCTCAAACAATGTTGAATGTCTACTAATCAAAATGGTATTAATGCTAGTTTGAAGTAGTTTAGATGTTCTTCATCTACATGCTACGGTATAAAGGTTATCCTGCAACCCAGCCTTCACCCAACACATAGTTAGCTTCCCTCTATCATCTAGTTTAAATATCTATATTTATTTTTTTATAAATGTTAGAAAAGATCCAAAAAGAGAACTACATAGCATGAGGAAAGGATTAACAGAAAACACATATTTGTCAATCACGATTAAATCCCATCGACAATTCTATCCAAATCATGAATCTGGAGAACCTTACCATTCATCAAACGCTTACGAGTCTAATTGGGCCTCTTAGGTGGGTTTGGTACCTGTTGTTGAGTTAAATGGATCTCAGACCCCTCAACAAAAGGTTGTTGAGAACATGATGTTGGAAGGGTTGGACCTTTGTAAATATTTTGACTACATGAGATGACTCTGTGTAAAAGGAATCTCTACGCTTTATTTCAATTTTGTTGACCTGCTTCTACTGGATAAAGGGTGCTTGGACTGAGGTTACAGTGATTGCAGTGTCCTTCTATTAACCTTTTGAACAAATTGTGAAGAAGATGAATTTTGTAGTATAAGATACTACCTAGCAACATTGTTTAGGTGGGACAGTAGTTGGAACTACCTCTGGTATCCTGTAGAGTTGACCCCCTAGAGTGACAATGACACTATGGGGCCGAGCCTCATAAATAGAATCATTCTTCCACATATATGGTTGCCCCAAAATAACATCACATACATCCAACAGGGAAACACCACATAAAACCTCATCCTTGAAGGGATGGATGTTGTATGACAATCGACACTATTGGTTGACACGAAGATCGCATCCCTAACGAAGCCACATGATGTTGTATGGATGCGAGTGTGGTGTTGTCGACAATCCAAACTATTTGACACCTCTACTGAGATGAGGTTCTTCTGGCTTCCTATATCAACAATGAAATGCAATGGGGTCCCCATAACCCACATCTGTGAATAGAAGAGGTTCTCCCCCTCTTTAATATTTGTTGGTTCTTCTATTTGAATTCTTGTAGTTGCAATAGTATCAGTGGGGTTTGAATCGATGATCTATATTCTCCCATTATTTTATGAATCATATTTTGAATATGGGTTTGGCTCTTTCTCTTTGATCTCAGCCACCAATTATTGTTTTTCAGTGACATTCATCGATGTTTTTCTAGGGGATTTTGTTGAAATCGCACCACTTTCCAGTGTCATTATTCGTCTTTCCCTTACCCTTCTTTACCTGTGGCTTGAACTAGTTTTTGGGAGGATGTTTGTTGGGTCCATCTTTATAATGATTTGGTTGTTTCATATTTGTAGACCTGAAATCCCTTTTATTTTGTTTCCTAAATTTTAGCTCGATTTTTACAACATATTGATAAGAAGTTCCTAGCGATGAGATGTCCAAAAACTCCATTCAAGTTTGGATGTACCTGTGTAGAGCCCCACAGTATTTCAGAACCAAATGTCGATCAGAATATTTGATACCCAGCTTGGTGCGCAAGGTATGGAAGGTAGTGGTGAACTATGGCATTTCTTTTCCCCTCTCTTGATGTAGCATGGTCCATATAATGTATTGGTCATCATAGTTAACAATAAGGTAATATTGTTCCTTGACCGCATCCACAAAAAATCCCAAGGGGGCTAGACCCCATATATTCCAGAATCCTCTATGGAACTTTTATCCCAGTAAGTTTCCCACCAATGTTTGACATGGGGGAGAGCCTTAAGGAGTGTGAAGGTGATATTTTCCCTGTCAGAGAAATTGTGAACAAAGAAATAACCTTCTAGCAGATTTAACCATTTTTTTAGGGCATCCACATCTTTTTGTCCTTCAAATACAAGAATATCAAAATTAAATTGTACCTTGAAAGGAGAGGTGCAGATGTATATCATATATCCGATAATATAACATATATTTATCATAGATATAACCATAAACACAGAGATATAGTAATGCAAAATTTCTATTAATGAGCGAAATGTACAAAACTATAGAAATACAGAGTGAAAGACTCACTAGAATAGTGGAAGATTATCTCTGAGAAGAGATGTGATGGCTACTCACATTCGAAAGAACATGATTATTAAAATGAGCCTCCAAAATTCCTTCTTAACATAAAGAAAATCCAAAACCCTATCCCTGGAAGATGAAAAACCAACAATTTTGTGGACCCCGTTTTGGGTAGTTCGGTGTATCAACTTTTCGGGGGCATAACTTTGGCATATGATCTTCATTTGGGGTGCACAATAGCTCATTGGAAAAGTATAAAAGAGGATATTGATTGTGGGGGATCAATCAGATCCATTGGTAATATTTGTGGTGCCCAATCGTGAAAATACTTTGTTTAGACCCTCAAAATGGCCCTAGAAGTTTAAGAACCAAAAAAACTGCTAAAAATAGTAAATTGCCAGAAGATTGTTTTGAGTCAATTGGAATAGGTGGGTGGCCACCGATATCCACTTGGATGAATCCTCCCTTATTATGAAGCAATGGTATCCATTGCGTTGAGTTCTAGGGGGAGAGGGGGAAGCGTTTGTTGAATCTAAACCTTGATGAGTTGCTTGCCTTGCTAGAGAAAGTGTGTTGCTTTGCTTGTGAAAGGTTGTTGAGAACTTGATGTTGGAAGGGTTGGACCTTTGTAACTATTGTGGATATATGAGATCACTATGTGAAGTAATATTCGTTCTTTGCATCAATCTTGTTGACCTTATTCTATTGGATAGAAGGTGCTTGGACTAAGGCTATAGTGGTTGCAGTATCCTTTTGTTCACCTTTTGAATAGATTGTGAAGAAGCTGGATTTTGTAGTACGAGATACTACCTTTCAGCATTGTTTAGGTGGGAAATTAGTTGGATTTGCCTCTAGTATCTATTGGCAGGGATTGCAGTTTGCACAGGACTTGGTTTTGTCATTAATGTCAAACTTTAAAATGCCAAAGGGGGAGTTTGTTGATTAGTTTTCACAGGCACAGTGGTTCCTAATTCAGAGATCAGCATGCCTCTCAACAGACTGAAACGTGAACTCACATAATTCCAGAAGTCTCCATTTCGGGATTCCGGGATTCGGGGAACTTCTATTTTGGGATTCCGAGAGCTTCTATTTCAGGATTCAGGGAGTTTCTATTTCGAGATTCTGGGAGTTTCTATTTCAGGATTTTTGCATGGTAAGAAAAAACTTCAACATCACGAAGTCCCGAATGCCAAAATATCGAAACCACGACAGGCATCCATCTCGATGAATGATTAAGTCATATCCGTTGGATTAAGAATTGGAGGAGTAATATAAGAGTTGTATATGACCGTTGATATGTCTTCGAGAAGTTAACGAGAACCATCAGATCTATGTCCATCAGATCAAATGTGAAGATGTTAGATCATTTTAGGGGTCGTGACTTGGAAGTGTCGAAACACTTCACCACGGGAACGCCGAAATACAAAAAACACCTTTTGGTGCAAGTTTTGGATACCAAGAGTTGGAAGTGTCAAAACACTTCACCACAGGAATGTTGAAATGCGAAAAAACCTTTTGGTGCAGGTTTCAGATACCGAGATTTGGAGTGTCAAAACACTTCATCACAGAAATGCTAAAACCCTAAAAGCTTAAATGCCAAAAGGGACTATTGTGAGTCTCGAAAACATGAAAGGAAAAACGTCGAAATCCCGTCAGCCATTAGATTAAGAAAAGAAAGGATCATATTATGAAGTTTTGTGGACCGTTGATCAAGATCCATTTCATGGATCGTGACTTGGAGTGTAGAGACGCTTCATCACAGGAATGCTAAAATGCGAAACGCTGAAATGCTGAAATTTGAAACACATTTTAGTTAAGCCCGTGGTCATAGCCAATGGGCATATGGTTTAAGCACAAGTGTCTTGCCGAAGCGCTCAAGGGTTATTCTATGCTGAGACAAAACAAATGTATGATCATTGAACAGTGCTGGTTAAATATTTAAACTGATCGTGTGGCTAAAGTTCTTCTTGAGGCCTTGACCAATAATAATCACTATAAGGTAGTTATTCAGTTATTGTAACTGAATCTTCGAAGCCTGAGGGTTCAAGTGTACGCTTTGAATGTACAGAGTAGAAATAAGTGAAATTTGGTGAGATGAATGGTGGTGTGTATGGAATTTATGGTACAGCTGTAGCTCTAAGGTAAAATTCATTTATGTAAATGAATATCAAACTGAAATAAAATCATATAGGGACAGTGAGAAGAAATGATGAAGATCAAGGGGAGAAGAATGGATTTTGATACGATTATATAAACAGAGAGGAATTGAATGACAAATCCTTTTCGAGAGAAGATAAAGAGTTGGTTTTCAGGTTCTTAGTGACAGAGAAGGATTCCAGGGTGGTAGGGAGGAGCAAGGGGAGACTGTAAAAGTCTCCTATACAAGTTGGTGCTTGTACATCTGGGAGTTGTAGCTTCCATTCAGTAGGTGATGGAGAAACATAGGTAGCAGCCTCAACTGGGTTGTATCTCAGATAAAATAAGAATGTAAAGAGGAGTTGGAGCTTTCCTTTCATTCATAAGAAGAAGAGGTTTTTCCCTTTTGGGTTTCCTCATGAAAAATCATTGTGTCATTGTTTCATTTATGTGATTGTATATTTATTGGTTAAATGTATTACTGCAAGTTAAATGT
>ML791362.1:630198-650686 GCA_009831015.1 Picea engelmannii
TGCTAGGAGAAATGAAGTTTTTCTTAGGCTTGCAAATTACTCAATCTGATAAAGGTATTTCCATTTCTCAAACCAAGTATATCAATGAAATGCTTAAGAAATTTTAGATGGAAGATTCTAAACCAGTTGGCACTCCCATGGTTGTTGGTTGTAAATTAAGTAAGTTTGATGATACTAAAGATGTTGATCAGACAGTATATAGATCTATGATTGGTAGTATTCTTTATGCTACAGCTACAAGACCTGATATTATGCATGTGGTTTGTCAAGTTGGCATGTTTCAGGCTTCACCAAAAACTTCTCATCTACATGTTGTCAAAAGAATTTTCAGATATCTTAAGGGGACAACAGAATATGGTTTATGGTATCCTACAGGTAATCAGATTGATTTATATGCTTTCACTAATGTTGATTGGGTAGGTTGTGTTGATGACAGGAAGAGTACTAGTGGAGAAACATTTTTTCTTGGAGGTTGTCTTGTAAGTTGGTCAAGTAAAAAACAATCAGCAGTGTCTCTGTCTACTACTGAAGCAGAATACATTGAAGTTGCAACTTGTTGCACTCAGGTTCTATGGATGAAACAGATGCTGGAAGATATACATATTCATTATGATGAACCTATACCTATCTTCTGTGATAATACCAGTGCAATTAGTATTTCTAAAAATCCTGTTATGCATTCAAAAACAAAGCACATTCCCATTAAATTTCATTTTCTAAGAGAGCAGGTTATGTCTAAAGTTATTAAAGTGGAATATGTTGGAAAAAAGGATTAGATTGCAGATGTATTTACTAAACCTTTACCTAAAATTAATTTGAAAGTCTCAGGGATCAATTGGGGGTTTACCCTCAGTAATTTCATTTCATTCTCAAAGATTGCACGGGCTTCATTATAAAATCAGACTGCACAGGTTTATTGACTATTATTGATAGGGGGAGTTGCTACTGAAATTATACATCTTTGCAAATGATTTCTTTTCTCAGGGGGAGCATGGTTGATTCCTTTGCCATAGATGTCAAGAGGGGGAGAAGAGATTTAAATTTTTCCATCAATGCCAAAGGGGGAGTTTGTTGGCAGGGATTGCAGTTTGCACAGGACTTGGTTTTGTCACTAATGTCAAACTTTAAAATGCCAAAGGGGGAATTTGTTGATCAGTTTGACAGGCATGGTGGTTCCTAATTCGGAGATCAACATGCCTCTCGACAGACCAAAACGCGAAGTCACATGATTCCGGGAGTCTCTATTTCAGGATTCTGGGAGCTTCTATTTCGGGATTCCGGGAGTTTCTATTTCAGGATTCTGGGAGTTTCTATTTCAGGATTTTTGCATGGTAAGTAAAAACTTCAACATCACGAAGTCCCAGATGCCAAAATACCGAAACCATGATAGCCATCCATCTCAATGAATGATTAAGTCATATCTGTTGGATTAAGCATTGGAGGAGTAATATAAGAGTTGTATATGATCGTTGATCTGTCTTCGAGAAGTTAATGAGAACCGTTTGATCTATGTACACCAGATCAAATGTGAAGCTGTCAGATCATTTCGGGGGTCGTGACTTGGAAGTTTCGAAACATTTTACCACAGAAATGCAGAAATGTCAGAATGCTGAAATGCCAAAATACGAAAAACACCTTTTGGTGCAAGTTTCGTATACCGGGATTTGGAAGTGTCAAAACACTTCACCACAGGAATGCCAAAATGCGAAAAACACCTTTTGGTGCAGGTTTCGGATACCAAGAGTTGGAGTGTCGAAACACTTCATCACAGAAATGTTGAAACGCTAAAAGATGAAATGCCGAAAGGGACTATTGTGAGTCTCAAAAACACGAAAGGAAAAACGTCAAAATCTCGTCAGCCGTTAGATTAAGAAAATAAGGGATCAGATTATGAAGTTTTGTGGACTGTTGATCAAGATCCATTTCGGGGATCGCGACTTGGAGTGTAGAGACACTTCATCACAGGAATGTCGAAATGACGAAATGCAAAACACTGAAATGCCAAAATGCGAAACACCAAAATGCCGAAATGCGAAACATATTTTAGTTAATCCCGTGGTCATAACCAATGGGCATATGGTTTAAGCACTAGTGTCTTGCCAAAGTGCTCGAGGGTTATTCTATGTTGAGACAAAAAAAATGTTTGATCATCGAACAGTGTTGGTTAAATATTTAAACTGATCATGTGGCTACTATTCTTCTTGAGGCCTTGACCAATAATAATCACTGTAAGGTAGCTATTTAGTTATTGTAACTAAATCTTCGAAGCCTGAGGGTTTGAGTGTATTCTCTGAATGTACAGGGTTGAAATAAGTGAAATTTGGTGAGATGAATGGTGGTGTGTATGGAATTAATGGTACAGCCATAGCTCTAAGGTAAAATTCATTTATGTAAATGAATATCAAACCGAAATAAAATCATACAGGGACAGTGAGAAGAAATGATGAAGATATAGCAGAGATCAAGGGGAGAAGAATGGATTTTGATATGATTATATAAACAAAGAGGACTTGAATGATAAATCATTTTCCAGAGAAGATAAAGATTTGGTTTGCAGGTTCTTAGTGATAGAGAAGGATTCCAGGGTGGTAGGGAGGAGCAAGGGGAGACTGTAAAAGTCTCCTGTACAAGTTGGTGCTTGTACATCTGGGAGTTGTAGCTTCCATTTAGTAGGTGCTGAAGAAATAGAGGTAGCAACCTCATCTGGGTTGTAGCTTAGATAAAATAAGAATGTAAAGAGGACTTGGAGCTTGCCTTTCATTCATAAGAAGAAGAGGTTTTTCCCTTTTGGGTTTCCTCGTGAAAAATCATTGTGTCACTGTTTCATTTATGTGATTGTATATTTATTGGTTAAATGTATTACTGCAAGTTAAATGTTAAAGGCATGATTTATTTATTAATAAGTAATCTTCTTATAAAATGAAAGAAATTTTATACAACTGATTCACCCCCCCCCCTTCTCAGTTGACAACAGTATCATGTAGAGATGACCCCCCAGAGTAACAATGGCACTACAGGGTTTAGCCTCATAAATAGCATGGTGCTTCCACATATATGGTTGGAGAAAAAGAACATCACAGACATCCAGTGGGGAAAAATCACATAATACCTCATAATTGAAGGGTTGGATGTTGTATGAAAATCAACACTATTGGCTGACATGGATATATTGTCCCTGAGGAAGCCACCCAATTTTGTATGGTTGTGAGTGTGGTGTTGTTGACAATCCCAACTGTTTGATGACCTATTCTAAGATGAGGTTCTTCCACCTTCCACTATCAATAATGAAATGAAATAGGATCCCCTTCACCCACATACGAGAATGGAAGAGGTGCTCCCCCTCTTTAGGATGTTTTGGTTCTTCTGGTTGAATTTTTTTGGTCGCAACAGTAGAAGTGGGGTTTGCGTCAATGATCTTTCTTCTCCTATTATTTTATGAATCAGGTTTTGAATATGGGTTCGGCTCTTTCTCTTTGATATTGGATACCAATGAATGTTTTGAGAAAAATTCATTGATGTTGTGCTAGGGGATTTTGTGGAAATAGCACCACTTTCCAGTTTCATTATTTGTCTTTCCCTTACCCTTCTTTTCCTGTGGCTTTAACTAGTTTTTGGGAGGATGTTTTTGGTTGTTGGGGATTTGCAGACCCAAAATCCCTTTTGTTCTGGTGCCTAAATGGTTGCTTGATTTTAACATCATATCGATAGGCAGCTCCCAATGATGAGATGTCCAGAAACTCCATTTCAATTTGTATGTACCTATGTAGAGCCCCATGGTCTTTCAGAACCAAATGCCACTTAGAATATTTGATACCCAACTTGTTGTGAAAGGGATGGAAGGTATTGGTGAAATCTGGCACTACTTATTCTCTATCTTGACACAACTTTTTCCATCTCATGTATTGGTCATCATAGTTACCAACATGGTAATATTGTTCCTTGACCACATCCAAAAAAAAATCTCAAGTGGGATTGGCCCCATATATTCCAGATTCCTCTATGGAACTTTTCTCCCATTAAGTTTCCCACTAATGTTTGACATGGGGGAGATCCTTAAGGAGTGTGAATTTGATATTTTCCCTGTCAGATAAATTTTGAATGAAGAAATAACCTTCTAGCATATTTAACCATTTTTCTGGGGCATCTGCATCTATCTCTCCTTCAAATATGGGAATATCAAAATTAACTTCTACATTAAAAGGCGAGGTGCCTCCAAAGTGGTCGCTTGATGAAGACTTATAGATTGTTATTGGTAGGCGTTGAAGGATGTGGATAAAATTCTCTATCATTTCATCCCTTTGTCCTGTGAGAGCTTTCTCAAGAAACATATTAATATAATCATATGCTTTGACATTTTTATTTTCTTCCACCATGGAGGGTTTCTTGGGCATGCGAGAGCGATTGTACTTAGACAACCTTCTCTGATACCACTGATACGGATTATTTTCGACATGAAATGAGAGCGAAGATATAATAAAGAAATGTATAGAAATATATCAGATATCCAATAATATAATAGAGATTTATGAGAGATATAACCATAAAGACAAAGATAGAGTAATACCCGATTTCTATTAATCAGTGAAATCTACAAAACTGTAGAAATATAGAGTGAAAGACTCGTTATAATGGTGGCATCTTGTCTCTGAGAAGAGATGTGATGGATACTCACATTCGCAAGAACATGATAATTACAATGAGGCTCCAAAGGCCTTTTTAACATAAATAAAAACCAAAACCCTAACCCTGGAAGGTGAAAATCCAACAGTTTTGTGGACCCCATTTTGGGTAGTTTGGTGTATCAACTTCTCAAGGGTAGAAATACAAAGTGAAAGACTCGTTATAATGGTGGGATATTATCTCTGAGAAGAGATGTGATGGATACTCACATTCGCAAGAACATGATAATTACAATGAGGCTCCAAAGGCCTTTTTAACATAAAGAAAATCCAAAACCCTAACCCCGGAAGGTGAAAAGCCAACAGTTTTGTGGACCCCATTTTAGGTAGTTTGGTGTAGCAACTTCTCAAGGGGCGTATATTTGGCATACGATCTCTGTTTGGGGCACATGATAGCTCGTTGGAAATGTATCGATGAGGAGATTCATTTTAGCGGTTCAATTAAAGCCTTTGACCATGATTGAGGTGCCCGATAATGACAAAACTTTGTTTAGGCCCTCAAAATGGCCCCGGAAGTTTACGAACCGAAAAACTACTAAAAATAGTAAATTTCCATAAGATTGTTTTGAGCTAGTTGGAAAAGGTGGGTGGCCACCGATATCCACCTAGATGAATCCTCCCTCCTTAGGAATAAATGGTCTCTATTTTGTTGAGTTCACGTTGGAGAGGGGGAAGCATTTGTTGAATCTGAACCTTGGTGACCTCCTTGCCTTACTGGAGAAGTTGTGTTGCTTGGCTTATGGAAGGTTGTTGGGAACTTGATGTTGGAAGGGTTGGAACTTTGTAACGAATATGGCTACATGAGATGAAATTTTGTAGAAGGAATATTTTCTCTTTGCTTCAATCTTGTTGACCTGCTTCTGCTGGATAGAAGGTGCTTGGACTAAGGCTTTAGTGGTTGCAGTGTCCTTCTATCCAAGTTTTGAACAGATTGTGTAGAAGTTGAATTTTGTAGTATGAGATACTAACTTAAGGAAATGTTTAGGTGGGACAATATTTGGAACTGCCTCTAGTATCCTGTAGATATGACCCCCCAGAGTAACAATGACAGTATGGGGTCGAGCCTCATAAATAACATGGCACTTCCACATATATGGATAGAACAAAAGAACATCACAGACATCCAATGGGGAATCATCACATAATACCTCATCCTTGAAGGTTTGGATGTCGTATGACAATCGACATTGTTGGCTGACACAACCATCGCATCCCTAGTGAAGCCACCCGATGTTGTATGGCTATGAGTGTGGTGTTGTCAAAAATCCCAACTGATTGACAACCTCTGATGAGATGAGGCTCTCCTACCTTTCGCTATCAACAATGAAATGAAATAAGGTCCTCTTCACCCACATCTTTGAATGGAAGAGGCACTCCACCTCTTAAGGATCTATTGATTCTTCTGATTGAATTGTTGTGGTCATGACAGTAGCAGTGGGGTCTATGTCAAAGATCTATATTCTCCCATTATTTTCTTAATCAGATTCTAAATTTAGGTTAAGATCTATCTCTTTTCTCTCGACCACCGATGATTGTTTTGAGAGACTTTTGATCGGTGTTGTGTCAAGGGATTTTGTGGAAATCGCATTGCTTTCTAGTGTCATTCTTCATCTTTCCATTACCCTTATTTTCCTGTGGCTTGGACTAGTTTTCGGGAGGATGTTTGTTGGGTCCGTCTTTATCATGCTTTGGTTGTTGGGGATTTGCATACCCAAACTCCCTTTTTTTCTAATGCCTAAAGTTCTACTTGATTTTGACAGCATATCGATAGGAAAATCCCAGCGATAAGATGTCAAAAAACTCCATCTCAGTTTGAATGTTCCTGTGTAGATCCCTGCAGTAATTTAGTACCAAATGTCACTAATAATATTTGATACCCATATTGGTGCACAAGGTATGGAAGTTATTGTTGAAATATGGCACTGTTTGGCCCCTCTCTTGACACAGTGTGGTCCATCTCATGGGTTGGTCACCATAGCTACCAATAGGGTAATATTGTTCCTCAACCGCATCCACAAAAAAATCTCAAGTGGGCTCGACCCCATATATTCCAGATTCCTTTGTGGAACTTTGATCCAAATAAATTTCCCACCAATATTTGACATGGGGGAGAGCCTTAAGGAGTGTTAAGGTGATGTTTTCCCAATCGTAGAAATTGTGGACGGAGAAATAACCTTCTAGTAGATTTAACCATTTTTCTAGGGCATCTGCATATATCTGTCCTTCAAATATGGGAATATCAAAATTAAATTGTACCTTGAAAGGCGAGGTTCTTCCATAGTGGTCACTTGATGAAGACACACTAGTTTTTATTGCCAGACATTGAAGGATGTGGTTAAAATTCTCCATCATTTCGTCCCACTGTCGCATGAGAGCTTTCTCAAGCAACCAATTAATAGAATTATCTTCTTTGTCATTTTTATTTCCTTCCTCCATGGAGGGTTTCTTGGGCATGCGAGAGAGATTATCCTCAAGAGATACAAACTTGAAACCCAACTTGCTATACTCGGACCTCGTCGGGGACATGCACTAAAAAAATGATCAAGAGCATCCTTCTCTAATAGCACTGATCCGGATTATTTTCGACGCGAAATGAGAGCGGAGATATAATAAAGAAATGTACATAGATATATCAGATATCCAATAATATAACATATGTTTATCAGAGATATAACCATAAACAAAAATATACAGTAATACATAATTTCTATTAATGAGCGAAATGTACAAAATTGTAGAAATATAGAGTGAAAGACTCGCTAGAATGGTGGCATCTTATCTCTGAGAAGAGATGTGATGGCTAATCCTATTCACAAGAAAATTGTTATTACAATAAGGCTCCAAAGTCATTTTTAACATAAAGAAAATCAAAAAATCTAACCCTGGAAGATGAGAACCCAACAGTTTTGTGCACCTCGTTTTGGGTAGTTTTGTGTATCAATTTCCCGGGGGCGTAACTTTGGCATACGATCTCCATTTAGGGTGCACGATAGCTCATTGGAAAGGTATCGACGAGGATATTTATTTTGGGGGATCAATAAAATCGTTTGACTATAAATAAGGTTCCAAATCATGAAAAAACTATGTTTAGGCCCTCAAAATGGCCCAGGAAGTTTAAGAACCAAAAAACTGCTAAAAATAGTAAATTGCCAGAAGATAGTTTTAAGGTATATGGAATATGTGGGTGGTCACGGATATCCACATAGATAAATCCTCCCTCCTTAGGAAGAAATGGTCTCAATTTGTTTGAGTTCCCGGGGGAGAGACGAAGCGTTTGCTTAATTTGAACCTTGGTGAGTTGTTTGCCTTGCTGGAGAAGTTGCGATGCTTGGCTTGTGGAACATTGTTGAGAACCTGATGTTGGAAGGGTTGGACCTTTGATATAGGTGGATATCAGTGGCCACCCACCTTTTCCAACTCGTTCAAAACAATTTTCTTGCAATTTTGGCAATTTACTATTGTTTAGCAGTTTTTAACTTTCGGGGCCATTTTGAGGGCCTAAATGAAAGGTTTTTTGGGATAGAGATTCTCAATGATAGTTTAAGGCTCTTATTGAGCCTCCAAAATGAATATCCTCGATGATACCTTTCGAATGGGCTATCGTGCACCTAAAATGGAGATCATATTCAAAAGTTACGACCCCGAGAAGTTGATGTACTAACTTACCCAAACGGGGCCCACATGACTTTTGGCGCTTCATCTCCTAGGGTTAGGTTTTTGGATTTCTAGGGTTTTTTAAATTCCTATTTATTGTAAAAATTCCTTCAGAGCCTCATTATAATCATCTTCTTGCGAATGAGTGCATCCATCGCATCTCTTCTCAGAGATAAGCCGCCACCATTCCAGCAATCTTGTTTTCTGCTGCATTTTACAGTTTCATCTTATTTCCTTATTGAATAGAAAACCAATTTTACTGTATCTCTATTATTCTTTGTTAAGCATCTTTTAATAATTTGTATTCATTTCATTCTACTCATAAAATCTTGAACAGTGGTATCAAAGAGATTTTCTCCTTGTCGTCTTAATGCATGTCCCCAACGAGGTCAGGGTACAAAGAATTGGGTCTCGAGCTTATTTATCTTGAGGAAAAAATCTCTCGCATGCCCAAGAGACCAATCATGGCAAGAAAAAAGAAAGATGGCAGGATAGGAGATCCTTTTCAAAATGTTTCTTGAGTAATCCCTCATGCAATAGAGGAATGAGATGATGGATAGTTTCGTGCAAATCCTTTGACGGTTACCAACAGAAGATGCATATTCCTCGAGCGGAGGTGCTTCCCCCTTCAAGGTACAAATCAACTTCGATATTACTATATTTGAAGGTTAGATAGACGCAAATTCTATAGACAAGTGGTTGAATCTACTAGAAGGGTATTGTTTTGTCCATAACTTTTCGAATAGAGAAAAGATTACTTTTTCACTCCTCAAAGTCGTTCCCCATGTCAAAGATGGGTGGGAAAATTTCTGTGAGCAAAAGGAAATAGAGGAAACCTCATTATTTATAGTCGTGGACACCTAGGAATCCTTCAAGGATGTTATTAAGGAACAATACTACCATGTTGGAAGTTATGATGACTTGTATACCAAATGGACCACACTGCGGAAGGAAAGAGACCAAGCAGTGCCAGAATTCACAAATATCTTCCATACCTTGCGCACCAAGATGGGCATCAAATATTCAGAGTGACATATGGTGATCAAGTATCATAGTGCTCTGCATAGATACATCCAGACCGAAATGGATTTTCTGGACATATCGTCCTTGGGCGCGGCCTACCAATATGTCATCAAAATCGAGCAGAAGCTCAAACAAAAGATGTGACAATTTGGGCCTAGGAACCCCTCACAAAAAAATCCAGGAAGGGGCAGCCCTAACCCACAGAAAAAAGGATAGAGAAAATATGGATAGTATCAGGACAACCAGTTCAAGCCAAAAGAAAAGAAGGACATTGGAAAGACAAAGAAAGATACTGAGAAGTGGTGTGACTTCCATAAGATCCCTTGGCATAACACTGCTGACTACCACTCAAAGCAGTCATTGGTAGCCGAAGTGAAAGCCTCTAAATTAGATGCAGGTTTTGAGTCTGAGTCAGAACCAGAAAGGGGAAGATAGATCATTGACGCAGAACCCAATGCCACCATTTCTACCACCAAGCTCCAGCCTGGTGAACCATACGATCCAGAAGAAAGCGAGAGCCTCTTCCATTCATAGATGTGGGTAAAAGGCACCCCACTACACTTCATCATTGATAGCAGTAGCTAGAAGAACCTCTTCTCAGTAGAGGTCGTCAAGTAGTTGGCCCTACCAAAAACGCTGCACCCACAACCCTACACCATTGGATGGCTCCGCCAAGGAAGCGATCTCTGCGTCATCCAACAATGTCGATTGCCATATGGCATCAAACCCTTCAAAGATGAGGTATTGTGTGATGTAGCTCCTCTCAAAGTTTGTAATGTTATTTTGGGCCAACCTTATTTATGGAAACGTCATGATGTATATGAGTCTAGGCCTCATAGTGTTATTATTACCTTGAACAGGAAATTGTACAGGATACCTAAGGTAGTCCATCCTAGTGTTATTTCCTTGATCTTGGCCAAGCAATGCAGGAAGGTCATCTCTCAGACTGGGAAATTTTTCTTCTTCGTGATTTGGTATCAGAGTGAGCAAAAGATCACAACCACATCCAGGGCCTCTGCGGCTGATCTCTCCACACAACAGAAGCAAGTGGATAAGGTCATTGAAGAATACTCAGACATATTCTCCTCTCCTACCGGGGTACCTCTATACTGCCAGGTCAAGCATCCCATCGATCTGACCCTAAGGGCACCACTACCCAATGGGCCACTCTACTGTCGCTCTCTGTTAGAAAATGAGGAGGTCAAGAGGAATATATAAGAATTTCTCCACAAGGGGCACATACATCCCATCTCATCGCCTTGTGGGAGCCCAATAGTGTTGGTGCTGAAGAAAGACAGGACCTGGTGACTCTGCATTGATTTTCGGACCCTAAATAAAATAATAGTCCGAAACCGGTACCCGATTCCCCGAATCGATGACCTCCTTGATCAACTCATGGGGGGGAAATACTTCAGTAATATTGATCTGAAGTCTGGCTACCACGAGGTCCCAATAGAACAGACAAATGTATAGAAGACTGCCTTCAAGTCAAAAGAAGGTCTTTTTGAATGGTTGGTCATGCCCTTTGGTTTGAAAAATGCTCCAACAAATTTTATGAGGATGATGGACGATATCCTACGACCTTTCACCAATACTTTTGTAGTGGTGTATCTGGATGACATCCTCATCTACAACAAGACTTGGGCAGAACACTTGCATCATATTCAACAGGTTTTTCACACCCTGCGACAGCACAAACTATATGCAAAATTGGAAAAATGATCCTTCGACATGGACAGGGTACATTACTAAGGCTACATTGTTGATTGACATGGTGTGCATGTGGATCCAACCAAGATCCAGTTCATCCGTGACTATCCAGCCCCAACCACACTCACTGAACTTCAGAGCTTCTTGGGCCTCACCAATTTGTATCACAGGTTCGTGTTGGGATTCTCTCATATCACATGGGCCCTCAGCCAAGTAACCAAGGGTGGCGGTAAGGAAAAATTTGTGTGAAGCCTCTCCCAAAAAAAAACCTTCGATGACTTGAAGAAGAGTTTGTGCTCATCCCCATTACTTTCATTACCGAACCTACAACATCCCTTTGAGATCAAGACAGATTCTTTAGACTAAGTTGTGGGCATCGTTCTCACTCAACACGGCCACCCCGTGGAATATCATAGTGAGACACTATCAGATGTTTTCCGTAAGTACCCCACTTACGACAAACAAATGTACTCCATTGTGCAAGCCTGTTGCCAGTGGAGACATTACATTCTTCGGAAGGAAAAAGTCATCCACACTGATCACAAGCCACTACAGCTCATGCAGACCCAAGGAAAATTGAAGAACGACCACCATCATAAGTGGTCCATGTACTTACAACAGTTCCACCTCAACATCAAGTATAAAATAGGAAGTACTAACCGAGTTGTTGATTTCCTCAGCTGACCTCCAGTCGCGTCACTCACCATGGTGACAGCCTCTTGCGACCATAAGACCTCCAAATGGCCCCACCTCTATGAGATAGACCCTGACTTCACCACTTACCAAATGTTGGGGGCGCCAACTTAGTGGCTACTAATTCCCATCTTCAAGATGGGTTGTTGTGCCTTCTGGGCAATCTCTGCGTTCCATCAAGCAAGAGAACGAAGCTTATTTGGGAAGATCACTATAGTCAGGTAACATGACACTTTGGCATCAAAAACATTGTGGCAGTGCTGCAGAAACATTTCTACTAGCTGAAACTTCGACAGGATGTCGACAAGTATATCAGGTCCTGCATCGCCTGTGCTATTTCCAAACCGACCACTAAGAAATAGGGAATGTACACCCCTATTCCTACTCCTGACAAGCCATGGGAATCCATCTCAATGGACTACATGTCGGGCCGCCCGTCCACCAAGAGGGTAAATGACTGTGTTTTTTTGATTGTCGATCTCTTTTCCAAGATGGTGATTCTAGTCGCCTGTAAGAAGAACATCACAACAGAAGCCACTACCAAGCTCTTCTTTGAATGATTATGGGTACATTTTGGGATCCCAAAAAAAATTATCTCAGACTGTGATAGTCATTTCCTCAACACTTTCTGGTCGAGCCTCTAGTCACTGCTAGATACCAAGCTCACCAAATCCACTATCTTCCACCCCCAGACAAATGGAAAAATTAAGGTCGTCAATCGGATGATCATACATATCCTGCACATGTACAATTCAAAACACCCCCACACATGGCTGAGAGTCTTCCTTATGTCCAACATAGCTACAACTGAACCCTACATAGCTCCACTTGCCACAGACCCTTTTAGGTGGGGTTTGGATTCCAGCCATTGGGCCCCATGGATGTTGCACTACCCCTAGTGACCACCTCAACCGAATCGTCCCCTGCTCCACCAGAAGCTGAAAAATCCACCCCGTTCATTGAACAGATCCGGCACATCCACAAACAGGTTCAAGATATTCTACAGAAGTCTAATGCCAAGTACAAGCAGTGCCATGATCAACATTAGGTTCCACATAAGTTTCAGGTGGGAGACAAATTTTGGTTTCACTTGCAAAAAGAACGCCTTATAGGGCCCCATTGAAGGCTTCGCCCACTCTTTTATGGGTCATACACCATCACCAAGTTTGTGGGTGGAAATTATTTTGAGCTCAACATTCCCCCTTTCCTTGGCCTACACCTAGTCTTCAACGTGGCTCTCCTTCGGCCATATTTCCCACCATTATTGGACACCTCAGAGATAGCAGAGAAGTGGAAACCAAAAGAGATCAATCCAAAATGCATGCAATAAGAATCCAGTGATCATATTGTGGACACATAGATCAAGGGCACTCAACATCAAAGGATCCATCTTTATCGAGTCGTCAAAGCAGGGCAGCTCCTGCACCAAGGCAAGTGGCTCACCCGAGGCTAAATTCGGTAGAAATTTTCTCATGTGATGGGGGAACTCAACGCAATGGAGAAAATTGATTCCTAAAGAGGGAGTATTGATCTAGGTGGATATCGGTGGCCACCCACCTTTTCCAACTTGCTCAAAACATTTTTCTGGCAATTTTGGCAATTTACTATTTTTAGCAGTTTTTAACTTCTGGGGCCATTTTGAGGGCCTAAATGAAGGTTTTTCAGGATAGAGATTCTCAATGACAGCCAAAGTTTCTAAATGAGCCCCCAAAATGAATCTCCTCGGTGATACCTTTCCAATGGGATATAGTGCGCCTAAAACGAAGATCGTATGCAAAAGTTACGACCCCGAGAAGTTGATGTACTAACTTACCCAAACAAGGCCCACATGACTTTTGGCGCTTCATCTCCCAGGGTTAGGTTTTTGGATGTCTAGGGTTTTTGAAATTCCTGTTTATTGTAAAAAGTCCTTCAGAGCCTCATTGTAATCATCTTCTTGCGAATGAGCATAGTCGTCACATCTCTTCTCAGAGATAAGCCACCACCATTCCAGCAAGCTTGTTTTTCACTGCATTTTATAGTTTCATCGTATTTCCTTATTGAATAGAAAACTAGTTTTAGTGTATCTTTGTTATTCTGTGTTAATATTCTTTCAATAATATGTATTCATTTCGTTCTTCTCATAAAATCTAGATCAACCTTTTTAACTAGTCTGGCTACATGAGATGACTTTGTTTAGAAGGAATATTTGTGCTTTGCTTCAATGACCTGCTTCTATTGGATAGAAGGTGCTTGGACTGAGGCTGCAGTGGTTGTAGTGTCCTTATGTTCACCTTTTGAACAAATTGTGAAGAATATTAATTTTGTAGTATGATATACTACCTTGCGTCATTGTTTAGGTGGGACAATAGTTGGAACTACCTTTGGTGTCATGTAGAGATGACCCCCTAGAGAAACAATGACACTATGAGGTCGAGCTTCATAAATAGCATGGCGCTTACACATATATGGATGGAAAAAATAACATCGCAGACATACATCGAGGAAACATCACATAATACCTAATCCTTTAAGATTTGGATGTCGTTTGACCATCTACACTGTTGGCTGACATAGAGATCTTGTCCCTGGCGAAGCCACTCAATGTTGTATGGTTGTGAGTTTGGTGTTTTCAACAATCCAAAATGTTTGATGACCTTTGCTGAGATGAGGTTTTTCTTCCTTCCTCTATCAACAATGAAACGCAACGGGGTTCCCTTCACCCACATCTGCGAATGGAAGAGGCGCTCCCCCTATTTAGGATCAATTGGTTCTTCTGGTTGAATTGTTGTGGTCGTGATAGTAGCAGTGGGGTATGCATCGATGATCTGTCTTCTCCCATTATTTTTTGATTCATATTCTGAATCTGGGTTCATCTCTTTCTCTTTGATCTTGACCACCAAGTATTGTTTCTAGTGGCATTCATTGGTGTTGTTCCAGGGGATTTTGTGGAAATTGCACCGCTTTCCAATGTCAATCTTTATATTTCCCTTATCCTTATTTTACTGTTGCTTGGAGTAGTTTTCAAGAATATGTTTGTTGGGTTCGTATTTATCACACTTTAGTTGTTGTGTATTTGCAGACATGAAACTCCCTTTTGTTCTGGTGCCTAAATTTATGCTCGATTTTGATAGCATATCGATAGGCAGCTCCGAACGATGAGATGTACAGAAACTCCATTTTAGTTTGGATGTACTTGTGTAGAGCCCCACGGTATTTCAGAACCAAATTTTGTTAAGAATATTTAATACTGAACTTGGTGCGCAAGGTATGGAAGGTATTGGTGATATACACCACTACTTTCCCCCCCTCTTGATGCAGCGTGGTCCATCTCATGTACCGATCATCATAGTTACCAAAAGGATAATATTGTTCATGGACTGAATCCACAAAAAAATATCAAGTGGGTTTGACCCCATATATTCTAGACTCCTCTGTGCAAATTTTCTCCCAGTAAGTTTCACACCAATGTTTGACATGGGGGAGAGCCTTAAGGAGTGCGAAGATGATCTTTTCCCTGTTGGGGAAATTGTGAACCAAGAAATAACCTTCGAGCAAATTTAACAATTTTTCTAGGGCATTTGCATCTATTTGTCCTTCAAATACAGGAATATCAAAATTAACGTGTACCTTGAAGGGTGAGGTGCCTATTGGGTCGCCAAAGTACCATCTTTTTACCAACCTTTCACTTCACTTTCACTTCACGTTTAACCATATTCTTCTTTCCCATACCCTTACATTAAACCATTTTCATGATTACATGGGTTTTAGACATATTATTTTCCAATGCATCTATTTTAGTGTTTTGAGTGAATTTATGATTAAATATTGGAAAAATGACATGTTTACACTTATATATGAAAGTGGGATGAGTTTCATGATGTTTACAGGTGTATTTGAAGACTCCAACTAAGTCAAATTTGACCATCAAGCCTCAAATTCGAATTTCCTCTTCAACCCTTTGAAGATTTGATGAAGATTTGGAGATCTACTCAAGTATCTTGGATGGAGATTAATCATGGAAGAAATATTTGTGAGAGGATTTGTAGAGATATCACTTGATATGTGTGAGCACATGGTTGTAACCAAATGAGACATTTGTGGATATAGGAGATATTTGTGGATCTAAGTTATCTTAATTTTTTGTATAAATAGGAGTGTCTCTTCCATTTCAAAGGGAGGACTCTTGGAGCATTGTATCCAACTTATGATGGAATAAGAATCAAGCTTTCTTTTCATGTCAGTTTCCATTCTCTAGTTTAGATTTAGAATGCTTTAGTTTATGTGCTACTTTGTTCTTGGGAGAATTGAGCTCACTCCAAATAGATCATAGTAGCATTTTCTTCTTGTTCTAATGCTTTGAATAGGTTTATATGCTTTATTGTTTTTATTAGAATTATTTGATGATCTTGATTGTTGATAGGTTATTTGAAACATTTCGAGAAGACCTCGTGTAAGGGAGCTAGTGTTTTCATGCCTACAACAACTAAGCCTTTTTAAGTGTATTTATTTTCAATGCATGAGTGTTTACTTGATGATCTTGATTGTTGATAGGTTATTTGAAACATTCCGAGAAGACCTCATGTAAGGGAGCTAGTGTTTTCATGCCTACAACAACTAAGCCTTTTTAAGTGTATTTATTTTCAATGCATGAGTGTTTACTTGATGATCTTGATTTTTGATAAGGTTTTGTGAAACATCTTGAGAGGACCTCCTATAAGGGAGCTAGTGTTTTCTTTCCTACAACAACTAAGTCTTATCAAGTGGAATGCAAGAGTTAGGATTTGATTAAATTTTCTTAGATTAGAGTTAGATGCCTACTCCTACATATATTTTGCTGGCATCATCACAAGCTTACGAGCATCCCTGGTTGATAATTAAATGAAAGCAATTTAAGCAATTGAATTGCCCCAATAGTGCCTCCAAAGTAGTCTCTTGATGAATATGCATCGGTTTTTCTTGGAAGGCATTGAAGGATGTGGTAAAAATTCTCCATCATTTCATCCCTCTATCGCCTAAGAGCTTACTCAAGCAACCGATTAATAGAATCGTTTACTCTATCATTTTTATTTTCTTATGCCATGGAGGGTTTATTGGGTGTGTGAGAGAAATTTTCCTTAAGAGAGACAAGCTCAAGACCCAACTTGCTATTCTCGGACCTCGTCGAGGACATGCACTGAAAAAAATGATAAAGAGAAACCTACTATGATACCACTGATTTGGACTATTTTCGACACGAAATGAGAGCGGAGATATAATAAATAAATGCACAGAGATATATTGTATATCCAATAATATAAAAAATATTTATCATATATATAACCATAAACATGTAGATAAAGTAATACACAATTTCTATTAATGAGAGAAATGTACAAAACTTTAGAAATACAGAGTGAAAGACTCGCTAAAATGGTGGAAACTTATCTCTGAGAATATATGTGATGACTACTCACATTACCAAGAAGATGATTATTACAATGAGGCTCCAAAGGCCTTTTTAACATAAATAAAATCCAAAACCCTAACCCCAAAAGATGAAAATCCAACAATTGTTTTGACACCGTTTTGGGTAGTTTGGTGTATCAACTTCCCGAGGGCGTAAATTTGACATACGATCTTTGTTTGGGGAGAATGATAGCTTGTTGGAAATGTATCGACGAGGAGGTTCATTTTGGGGGCTCAATAAAAGCCTTTAGTTATGATTGAGATGCTCGATAGTGAAGAAACTTCGTTTAGGCCCTCAAAATGCCCCTGGAAGTTTAAGAACCGAAAAAACTTCTAAAAATAGTAAATTGACAGAAGACTGTTTTTCATTAGTTGGAATAGTTGGGTGGCCACCGATATCCACCTAGATGAATCCTCCCTAATTAGGAAGCAATGGTATCCATTGCGTTGAGTTCCAAGGGGAAAGGGGGAAGCGTTTGTTGAATCTAAACCTTGGTGACCTGCTTGCCTTGTTGGAGAACTTGTGTTGCATGGCTTATGGAAGGCTGTTGAGAACCTGATGTTGGAAGGGTTGGACCTTTGTAAACATTCTGGCTACATGAGATGATTGTTTATAGTTTGAATATTTATTCTTTGCTTCAATCTTTTCGACCTGCTTCTGCTGGATAGAAGGTGCTTGGACTAAAGTTGCAGTGGTTGTAGTGTCATTTTGTTCACTTTTTGAATAAATTGTGAAGAAGTTGGATTTTGTAGTATGAGATACTACCTTGTGGCACATTTTAGTTAGGAAAGTCGTTGGAACTACCTATGGTATCCTGTAGAGATGACCCCCCAGAGTAATAATGACATCGGGGAAACATCACATAATACTTCATCATTGAAGGGATTGATGTTGTATGACAATCGACATTATTGATTGACACAGATATCTCATCCCTGGTGAAGCCACCCAAAGTTGAATGGCTATGAGTGTGGTGTTTTTGAAAATCCCAATTGTTTGACAACCTCTATTGAGATAAGGTTCTTTTGGCTTCCTCTATGAACAATGAAATGCAATGGGGTCCCATTCACCCACATCTGTGAATGGAAGAGGTGCTCCCCCTCTTTAGGATATGTTGGTTCTTCTGGTTGAATCATTGTGGTCTCAAGAGTAGTAGTGGGGTTTGCGTCTATGATTTGTCTTCCCCATTATTTTCTGAATCAGATTATGAATCTGGGTTCGATCTTTCACTTTGATTTCGGACAACAATGATTTTTTTGAGTGAAATTCATTGGTGTTGTGTCAGGGGATTTTGCTGAAATCACAACACTTTCTAGTGTCATTCTTTGTCTTTCCCTTACCCTTATTTTCCTATGGATTGGTTTGGTTTTAAGGAGGATGTTTGTTGGGGTCGTCTTTATCATGTTTTGGTTGTTGCAGATTTGTAGAACCGAGCTCCCTTTTGTTTTCATTCCTAAATTTATGCTCGATTTTGACATCATATCAATAGGCATCTCCCAACGATAAGATGCCCATAAACTCAATTGATGTTTGGATGTACCTGTGTAGATCTCCGCGGTATTTCAAAACCAAATTTCACTCAGAATCTTTGATACCCAACTTGGTGTGCAAGGTATGGAAGGTATTGGTGAACTCCAACATTTCTTGGCCCCGCTCTTGACATAGTGTGGTCCATATCATGTACTAGTCTTCATAGTTACCAACAGGGTAATATTGTTCCTTGACCGCATCCACACAAAAAAATCCCAAGTGGGGTTGACCCCATATATTCCAAACTCCTTTTTGTAACTTTTCTCCCAGTAAGTTTCCCACCAATGTTTGACATGGGGGATATCCTTAAGGAGTGTGAAGGTGATTTTTTCCCTGTTGGGTTAATTGTGAATAGAGAAATAACCTTCTAGAAAATTTAACCATTTTTATAGGGCATCAACATCTATCCATTCTTCAAATACAGGAATATCAAAATTAACTTGTACCTTAAAAGGAGAGGCTCCTCCAAAGTGGTTGCTTGATGAAGACGTGTCGTTTGTTATTGGAAGGCATTGAAGGATCTAGGAAAAAATCTCCATCATTTCATCCCTCTGTCACGCGAGAGCTTTCTAAAGCAATAGATTAATAGAATTGTTTTCTCTCTCGTTTTTCTTTTCTTCCATCATAGAGGGTTTCTTTGGCCAATGAGATCGATTGTCCTCAAGAGAGACAAGATCGAGACCCAACTTTCTATACTCGGACCTCGTCGGGGACATGCACTGAAAAAAAATATCAAGAGCAACCTGCTTTGATACCACTAATCCAGATTATTTTGGGCATGAAATGAGAGAGGAGATATAATAAATAAATGTACATAGATATATAATATATCCAATAATATAACAGATATTTATCAGAGATATAATCATAAAGATAGAGTAATACACAATTTCTATTAATGAGCGAAATGTACAAAACTGTAGAAATACATAGTGAGAGACTCGCTAGAATGGTGGCAGCTTATCTCTAAGAAGAGATGTGAAGGCTAACAGAATTCACAAGAAGATTATTATTAAAATGGGGCTCCATATAAAATCCAAAACCCTAACCCCAGAAGATGAAAATCCAATAGTGTTTCTGATCCAGGTGGATATCGGTGGCCACCCACCTTTTCCGACTGGCTCAAAATAGTTTTCTGGCAATTTTGGCAATTTACTATTTTTAGCAGGTTTTAACTTCCGGGGCCATTTTGAGGGCCTAAATGAAGGTTTTTTGAGATCAAGGTTCTCAATGATAGATAAAGGCATGATTGGGACCCCAAAATGAATCTCCTCGATGATACCTTTCCAACGAGCTATCACACGCCTAAAACGGAGCTCGTATGCAAAAGTTACGACCCCGGGAAGTTGATGTACTAACTTACCCAAACGGGGCCCACATGACTTTTGGCGCTTCATCTCCTAGGGTTAGGTTTTTGGATGTCTATGACTTTTGGCATTCTCGTCTATTGTAAAAAGGCCTCTAGAGCCTCATTTGTGATCATCTTCTTACGGATGTCAGTAGCAGCCACATCTCTTCTCAGAGATAAGCTACCAGCGCCCTAGCTAGTTTATTTCCATTATGTCTGTAAGCATATTTCAGTCATTTGTTATTAATGAAATGAAGTCTTATTTCTACTGCATCTCTGCGTTTATGTGTATTTCTATATTTCATTGTGTTCCTACATAAATCCGGATCAGTGGTATCAGAGCGGTCTGCTCATTCTCGATCCTTCTTTGCATGTCCCCAACGAGATTGGGGTATAAGGAGTTGGGGCTCGATCTGGTTGAAC
>ML791362.1:684027-698998 GCA_009831015.1 Picea engelmannii
GTACTTGAACATTTAAGTGGGGTAAAAGGAGGTTGCCCCCTCGAAGAGGCTTATTATCTGAAATTATCTCTTTTTCAAGGCGTTGAGTACTTTTCCTGAGGTTTTTCTATGCTATATTGATGTTTGGTTCTTAACAAAAATCCAACAGTTTTTTGGACCCCGTTTTTGGTAGTTTGGTGTATCAACTTCCTGGGTGCGTAACTTTGGCATATGATCTTTGTTTGGGGCACACGATTTCTCATTGGAAAGGTATCGAAGAGGAGATTAATTTTGGGGGCTCAATCAGAGACTTAGGCTATCATTGAGGTGTATGATCGTGAAGAAACTTCATTTAGGAACTCAAAATGGCCCCAGAAGTTTAAGAACCAAAAAACTGCTAAAAATAGTAAATTGCTAGAAGATTGTTTTGAACCAGTTGGAATATGTGGGTGACCACCGATATCCATCTAGATCAATCCTCCCTCCTTAGGGAGAAATGTTCTTCATTGTGTTGATTTCTTGGGGGAGAGGGGAAATCATTTGTTGAATCTAATCCTTGGTGAGTTGCTTGCCTTGCTGGAGAAGTTGCGTTGCTAGGCTTGTGGAAGGATGTTGAGAACCTGATGTTGGAAGGGTTGGAACTTTGTAACTATTTTGGCTACATGAGATGACTGTGTGTAGAAGGAATATTTTCACTTATCTTCAATCTTCTTAATCTACTTCTTCTGGATAGAAGGTGCTTGGATTGAGGCTGCAGTGGTTGTAGTGTCCTTCTATTCACCCTTTGAACAGATTGTGAAGAAGATGAATTTTGTAGTATGAGATACTACCTTGCGACATTGTTTAAGTGGCACAGTAGTTGGAACTACCTCTTGTATCCTGTAGATATGAACCTCAATAACAACAATGACACTACGAGGTCGATCCTCATAAATAACATGGTACTTCCACATATATCGCTGGCCCAAAAGAACATCACAAACATCTAGTGGGGAAACATCACATAATACCTCATCCTTGAAGGGTTGGATGTCATATGACAATCAACATTGTTGGTTGACATGGAGATCTCATCCCTAGTGAAGCCACCCGATGTTGTATGGTTGAGACTGTGGTGTTGTCTACAATCCCAACTGTTTTACAACCTATGTTGAGATGAGATTCTTCTAGCTTCCACTATCAACAATGAAATGAAACATGGTCTCCTTCACCCACATATGTGAATGGAAGAGGTGCCCCCCCTCTTCAGGATCTATTGGTTCTTCTGGTTGAATTGTTGCGGTCACAATAGTAGTAGTGGGGTCTGCGTCGATGATCTGTCTTCTCCCATTATTTTCTGAATCAAATTATTAATCTGGGTTTGTCTCTTTCTATTTGATATAGGCCTCCAATGACTATTTTGAGTGAAATTTATCGATGTTGTGCTAGGATATTTTTTGGAAATTGCACCACTTTCTAGTGTTTCTCTTCATCTTTCCCTTACCCTTCTTTTCTTGTGGCTTGTACTAGTTTTTGGGAGCATGTTTTTTGGGGTTCTATATATCATGCTTTGGTTGTTGCGGATTTGCAAACCTGAACTCCCTTTTGTTCTAGTGCCTAAATTTCTACTCGATTTTGACATCATATCAATAGCTAGCTTCCAACGATGAGATGTCCAGAAACTCCATTTCAGTTTGGATGTACCTATGTAGAGCCCCACAGTATTTCAAAACCAAATTTCGCTCAGAATCTTTGATACCTAGTTTAGTGCGCAAGGTATGGAAGGTATTGGTGAACTCTGGCACTGCTTGGCCCTTCTCTTGATGTAGTGTGGTCCATCTCATGCACTGGTCATCATAGTTACCAACAAGGTAATATTGTTCATTGACCGCATCCAAAAAAAACTACCAAGTGGGCTCGGTCCCAAATCTTCCAGACTCCTCTATTGAAATTTTCTCCTAGTAAGTTTCCCACCAATGTTTGACATGGGGGAGATCCTTAAGGAGTGTGAAGGTGTTCTTTTCCCTATCGAAGAAATTGTGAATAGAAAAATAACCTTCTAGCATATTATACCATTTTTCTAGGGAATTTGCATCTATCTTTCCTTCAAATATGGGAACATCAAAATTAACTTGTACTTTGAAAGGTGAGGTTCCTCCAAAGTGGTCTCTTGACGAAGACATGTTGGTTATTATTGGAAGGCGTTGAAATATGTGGGAAATTTTTTCTATCATTTCATCCCTTTGTCACGTGAGAGATTTCTCAAGCAACAAATTAATAGAATTGTATGCTTTGTCATTTTTCTTTTCTTATGCCATTGAGGGTTTCTTGGGCATGTGAGAGAAATTGTCCTCAATAGAGACAAGCTCGATAACCAACTTGTTATAGTTGGACCTTGTTGGGGACATGCACTGAAAAAAAATATTAAGAGAAGTCTTCTCTGATACCATTGATCCAAATTATTTTTGGAACAAAATGAGAGGCATTGGTTGTTATTGGAAGGCACTGAAGGATTTGGGAAAAATTCTCCATCATTCCGTCCCTCTGTCGCGTGAGAGTTTGCAAAAACAACATATTAATAGAATCGTCTAATCTGTCAATTTTCTTTTCTTCTACCATGGAGTGTTCCTTGGGCATGTGAGAGTGATTTTCCTAAAGAGAGACAAGCTCGAGACCCAACTTGCTATACTCAGACATCGTCGAGGACATGCACTGAAAAAAATGATCAAGAGAAGCCTGCTCTAATACCACTGACCCAGATTATTTTTAGCACGAAATGAGAGAGAAGATTTAATAAAGAAATGTATAGAGATATATCAGATATCAAATAATATAACCGATATTTATCATAGATATAACCATAAACACATAGATACAATAATATACAATTTCTATTAATGAGAAAAATGTACAAAACTATAGAAATATAGAGTGAAAGACTTGTTAGAATGGTGGCAGTTTATTTCTTAGAAGAGATGAGATAGATACTCACATTCACTAAAGGATGATTATTACAATGAAGCTCCAAAGGCCTTTTTAAAATAAAGAAAATCCAAAACCCTAACCCCGGAAGATGAAAAGCCAACAATTTTGTGGACCCCAATTTGGGTAGTTTGGTGCATCAACTTTCCAGGGGCGTATCTTTGGCATACGATGTTTGTTTAGGGTGTACAATAGCTTGTTGGAAAGGTATCGAAGAGGAGATTAATTTTGAAAATTCAATCAAATAATTTTCGTATTATTTAAATTCCCGAGCACACAAAAAAAATCGTTTAGGCCCTCAAACTAACCTCATATGTTTAAGAACCGAAAAAATGCTAAAAATAGTAAATTGCCAGAAGAATGTTTTGAGCCAATTGGAATAGGTGGGTGGTCACCGATATCCACCTGGATCAATCCTCCCTCCTTAGGAAGCAATTTTTTCTATTTATTTTAATTCTTGGGGGAGAGGGGGAAGCGTTTGTTGAATCTGAACCTTAGTGAGTTGTTTGTCTTGTTGGACAAGTTGTGTTGCTTGGCTTGTGGAAGGCTATTGAAAACCTGATGTTGGAAGGGTTGGACCTTTGTAACCAGTCTGGCTACATGAGATGATTGTGTGTAGAAGGAAACTTTGATTTTCTTCAATATTTTCGATCTACTTCTGCTAGATAGAAGGTATTTAGACTGAGGTTGCAGTGTCCTTCTGTCACCTTTTGAACAAATTGTGAAGAAGCTGAATTTTATAGTATGAGATACTACCTTGCGGCACTGTTTAGGTGGGACAGTAGTTGGAACTACCTCTGGTATCATGTAGAGATGATCCCCCCGAGTAAAAATGACACTATGGGGTCGAGCCTCATAAATAGCATGGCGCTTCCACATATATGGCTAGCCCAAAAGAACATCACAGACATCCATCAGGGTAACATCACATAATACCTCATCCTTGAAGGGTTGGATGTCGTATGACAATATACATTGTTGGCTAACATGGAGATCTCATCCCTGGCGAAGCCACTTGATTTTGTATGGTTGCGAGTATGGTGTTGTCAGCAATCCCAACTGTTTGATGACCTCTACTAAGATGAGGTTATTTTTCCTTCCGCTATAAAAAATGAAATGTGATAGGGTCCCTTGACCCACATCTATGAATGTAAAAGGTGCTCCCCCTCTTGAGGATATATTGGTTCTTCTAGTTGAATTTTTCCGGTCGTGACAGTAGCAGTGGGGTCTACATCATTGATCCATCTTCTCCCTTTACTTTCTAAATCAGATTTTGAATCTGGGTTCGACTCTTTCTCTTTAATCTTGGCCACCAATGACTATTTTCAGCGACATTCATGGGTGTTTTGCCAGGGGATTTTGTGGAAATTGCACCACTTTCCAGTGTCATTCTTCGTCTTTCCCTTACCCTTATTTTCATGTGGCTTGGATTGGTTTTTGAGAGGATATATGTTGGGTCTTCTTTATCATGTTTTGATTGTTGTGGATTTGCAAACCCAAACTCCCTTTTGTTATGGTGCCTAAATTTCTACCCGATTTTGACAGGATATCGATAGGCAGCTCCCAGCGATGAGATATCCAGAAACTCCATTTTAGTTTGGATGTACCTGTGTAAAGCCCCACGGTATTTCAAAACCAAATGTCACTCAGAATATTTGATACCCAGTTTGGTGCGCAAGGTATGGAAGGTATTGGTGAACTCCGACACCGCTTGTCCACTCTCTTGACACAGTGTAGTCCATCTCATGTACAGGTCATCATAGTTACCAGTAGGGTAATATTGTACCTTAACCACATCCACAAAAAAATCCCAAGTGGGCTCGGCCCCATATATTCCAGACTCCTCTATGGATTTTTTCTCCCAGTAATTTTCCCACCAATGTTTGACATGGCAGAGAACCTTAAGGAATGCAAAGGTGATATATTCCCTGTCGGAGAAATAACCTTCTTGTAGATTTAACCATTTTTCTAGGGCATCCGCATCTATATGTCCTTCAATTAAAAGATCATAATTAACTTGTACCTTGAAAGGTGAGGTGCCTCCAAAGTGACTGCTTGACGAAGACGTGTCGGTTTTTATTGGCAAGCGTTGAAGGATGTGGGAAAAATTCTCCATCATTTTGTCCCTCTGTCTGGTGAGAGCTTGCTCAAGCAGTAGATTAATATAATCATCTGCTCTATCATTTTTGTTTTATTCCTCCATGGAGGGTTTCTTGGGCATGCAAGAGTGATTTTCCTCAAGAGAGACAAGCTCGAGACCAAACTTGCTATACTTGGACCTCGTCAAGGGCATGCACTGAAAAAAAACAATCAATAACAGTCTGCTCTAATACCATTGATCTAGATTATTTTTGGCACGAAATGAGAGCAGGGATATAATAAAGAAATGTACATAGATATATCAGATATCCAATAATATAAAAAATATTTATCATAGATATAACCATAAACACAGAGATACAGTAATACACAATTTCTATTAATGAGTGATGTACAAAACTGTAGAAATATAGAGTGAAAGACTCGCTAGAATGGTGGAAACTTATCTCTGAGAAAAGATGTGACAGCTACTCACATTCGCAAGAACATGATTATTACAATGAGGCTCCAAAGGCCTTTTTAACATAAATAAAATCCAAAACCCTAACCCCAGAAGATGAAAAGCCAATAGTTTTGTGGACCCCATTTTGGGTAGTTTGGTGTATCAACTTCCCGGGGGCATAACTTTGGCATGTGATCTTCGTTTGGGGCACACGATAGCTCATTGGAAAGGTATCGACGAGGAGATTCATTTTGGGGGCTCAATCAAATTAGTTGTCAATCATTGAGGTGCATGATCGCAAAAAAACTGTGTTTAGGTCCTCAAAATGGCCCCAGAAGTTTAAGAACCAAAAAATTGCTAAAACTAGTAAATTGCCATATTACTGTTTTGAGCCAGTTGGAATAGGTGGGTGGCCAATGATATCCACCTGGATCAATCTGCGCTTGAGCCACTGATGGTTTTGGTTAGATTTTGAAGAAATTGTGGGGAGCCTCTTGTCATCCATGTTGTTTACCTTATTCTTGTAAGTTAGGTATCTAATCATAGCAATGCTCTCAATGGGGGAGAGGCTTGCTTCTATGAGGAGGAAAGGATAGGGTGTATTTCCCTTAATTTTGAGCTTATAAGTTATAAAATTATTTTGGATCTGTTCTATCTTTCTCCAAGATTCTCTAGATGCACTGCAACCCCAAACTTCACATCCATATAAGATAACCAGAGTGACGAGAGCGTGAAATAAGAGTGTTTTTTTTTTTTTTAATTTTATCCCAAAGCCAAAGGTTTGTTCATTTACAATTGTTTGCAAGCTCATAATAAGCTTTCCATCCTCAATTTATCCCTTTTTCAACACTATAGTTCCATTTAAACTTGTGGTGAATATCGATTCCAAGATATTTGTTTGAAGACACTTCCTCCAAGCTATTCTTGTCATAAACAAAAGTGTTATAGGTGATCCTTTTGGATTTAATTATCATAATTTGTTTTGTCATTGTTCACAATCATGGCCATTCTATAGGAGAAGTCCTTACAAAAATCTTAAATACTTTCCATGCAATTCAAACTATGAAACTATACAAGTCAATAATATTTAATTATGAAGTTTCAACAATGCTTCCTTATCCATAAAAGGAATTCCAAACAAATAGTTTCCTTCATACATCGAAAAAGAGTGTTTCAACAACAAATTCTAGGAAAAATAATTTTTTTTAAAGGATAGACAACATATTGAAAAATTTATTAATAGGTGTAGTCTAAACGTTTTATGTTTTTTACTTTTTTTGGAAACTATTACCGGAATGCGACAACACAATTATTGGTGAAATCACAATTTTACATTGTTTAAATCACATTTTTGAATGCATAAATTGATTCAACACCCTTAGTAACCTCAAAGGCACTCGGAATATGTAATCTCAACCATTGAAATCTACAATTCTAGCTATCCTTCTAAATTTATGGCCGATTTTTGGGCAAATATCGTCGAAAAAATGTGTCCATAAAAGGGTAAAAACGTAGAACATTTAGACTATGTCGTTGCTATTTGGATTTATGTGTTTAAAACTATGTAACGAGTTTGAAACGTCCTAGTCTATATCATTATTAATATAGTAGTAATATTTCTAAAATGGGTGAATAAGAATGTGGAAACAATTCAACCTTGATGTTAAAATTAGATCATTATTATTATATTAACATTATTAATAGAAATCATAAAATGATCATAATAACATTGTTAATAAAAACCATAAAAATCCACAGAAAAATATTGTAATAAAAAAGATCTGAAACATTTTAGAAGTCCACTTATACATATTTGGACTCCTTGTTATGATAAATGCGAGGATCTCAAGACCTTAGGCCATGAGGTCAAGAGAGTTGAAATTTTAGTTGCATTCATCTATGTTGTGAAAATGAAGGTATGAAAGGGGAAAAGTAACTAAAGTGTTTTTCTTTTTTTATACAAAAATTTTGTGAAGCTAATATCAACATCCCACAAGCCAATACTAACTAACATTTGTGACTTGACAAAAGCCTAAACATCCTGAAAACACATCCCATCAAATGATCCTTTGAACCTACTCTCCATCCCATCAAATGATCCTTTGAACCTACTCTACTCCTTTAACCTCGTCACAATGGACCAAATACACACTCAACAACCACTGATTTGAAGACCAAATACACACTCAAAAACAATTGATTTGAATTAACAAGGTTTACACTATAAAACCTTTTGAGAAGTACTACCCCTTACAAACAATTTTCAATCTAATTAAATATTTTGACCAAATACACACTCAAAAACCATTGATTTGAATTAACAAGGCTTACACGATGAAACCTTTTGAGAAGTACTACCCCTTACCAACAATTTTCAACATAATTAAATATTTTAAAAATTAAAAACATCTAAAACATTTTTATTTACAGATTGGAAATGAATTCCAGTATCTTTATGTCAATATTCTTTTTCGAGGTGCGCACTTCAAAACATTGTTCAATGTAATTAAATATTTTTAAAATTCGTAACATATAATTTTTTTTTTTAATTAATTTTTTTTTCAAATATTTGAAAAGAATTTTAATGTTTCCTTTTTAATATTAAAAAGGGATTATGACAGAATTGCTAATTGTTTTCTCTTTCCACAAATTAGGGCGATTTCTTCTCCATCACATTCCCACTCCCGTTAATTTTGGTCGTCATTTGCAGAGATATTCCAAGGTTAGGAATGTCTTCCGCTAATTTTGGTCGTCATCCGCAGAGATATTCCAAGGTTAGTAATGTCTTCCAAATGTAGCGAACATTCTCTGCCTCGCCACTAATTAAAATCCACGCTGTATCAAAGCGCGTTATATCGCCACGTGGCCAGAATGGCGCGGACTTATCTATCAACCGGGCCCACCAGCATCCGATTCTCTCCCACTCAGATTTGACGGCCGACATTTCATTTACCCCACTTACCGGGACAGGAATCGGCGGCCAATATCTATGGAAAGTCGGGCGAATCTGACGGAAATCCCTGCGATGTGTCGGTGTGGACTGCTTAAGAGATTTACTCAAATGTCTTAAAAATCCTATTAGAAATTTAGAGAAATAGTTAGATTGTAGATTTCAGTGAGAGATTGTATAGAATGAGTGTTTACTAGGTTTTTGAGGGCGTCGAATTAATTTATGCATTTAAAAACATAATTTTAACCTTGTAAAATTGTGATTAATAGCGTTGCTAGATTGGGGTGACAAAAAAAATAAAAAACTTAGAATGTTTAGACTACACGCTCTCTAATGTTTAATCCAAGGGCATGGACTGTGGAGATTGGGTCAAATCCAACAAAATACAGGATGATGGTGACATGATGATGATTTCTTGAAGATCCAAATTCAAGGGAAAAGTTTTCTCTTGTATATACTTAAGGATCACTACTTAGAGCTATATTAATTGTGCTCACATGCAATTGCTTAGAAAATTAAAATTGGATTTGATAATATATGTCATTATATAATTTTCATTAGTAATATATATTCATCCAACAATATATATTCATTATATATGTTTAGAGGATATTAACCACCACCATCATCATATTGATATTGAAATATTTTATTTAAAAATATTTTTCAAATACTATGTGTCAACTCTATGTGGATGAGTACATAAGCAATTACACATGTACATAAACAATTACACATCTCTTTCATATTTGACTAGACCTTATAGAGTAGTAAGACTAGTTAATTATTATTTATATTTGAGAAAAATATTTTCTAATAATTTAATATTTTAAAAAATAAATTTTGTTTTATCAAAATTATATGACAAAAAAAAATACAATGAATTTTGTTATAATGATTATAATCGTTTATCAATAAAAAAGAAGAAGCTATAGTAAGATGGATAAGAAAAGTGAATAAATAGACATAATCACATAAAGGATTTACTATCTTTTAAATAAAAAACCATTAATATATTTTCATCAAACGCTTTTTATATAATCAAATTGATGCTTTTTATATAATCAAATTGATGGAAACAACTAAATTAAATGAGTTTAATTATATAAAAACCCCAAATCCAAAATCAAATCTCTTTTAACGTGATTTTATCAATTTGTATACTCTAAAATATATAATTTCTATATTTAAATAAATGAAATAAATGAAATAAATTCATAATTGTTTTCTTAATTTATAAAGATATTAAAATTTTAAAAAGCTTTTGAAATGTTTAAATAATTAATTGTAAAAAATTCATATAAAAATTTTAATGTGATAAAGTGAAAAAATAAAATAAAAAATATAATACTAAACTTAACCCAAAACAAAATTATGAAAAAGATGTAAAAGAGTGATTCTTCATTTACATTTTATTTATTAATTGTTTAATAATAATTATATTTTCATTTTTTCGTTGATAATTTAATGATAATAGTTAAGAGCATATATTTTCTTCTAAAAATTAGGGATTCAAATCCAAAGACTTCATAAAAAAAAAATCTTTTATAATAAATAAAATAAATCTAGGAAATAATTTTTTTACTAAAAAATAATTTTACCACTTAAATTTACTAAAAATATTAAATATATGTAAAAGTTGGAATAAAAATTTATGGCTCTTTCTACTCTATTTTGATTTCTTACTTTAACATCAAATTAGATAAAATAACATTCAATGTCATGTGGTACATGACGTATTTAGATGAGGAACATATTTTTCTACAATTAATAGAAATATGATATAGATATTAACTTCAACCTTATTAGAGGTCCCATGGGTTGATCATATATCCTAAGAATATCTCGATATAGTTTGATGAGTGATGATATGAGGTAAAACATTTCACTAATGTAATCGGATAAATGAAGTATACTCAACAACGACTATTTTTTTATTTTTTTTGACAAAGGGAAACCTTTTAACATTAAGTGTTTTAATAAATATGAAATTAATAATACTTTATTGGGTAAATGAAAGTGGGGCGTTGTTATCATCTCATACAAGTTTAAGTTTATATAATGACATGTTTTTTGTGTTTATGTTTTTATGTGCATGTGATTGTGAAAATTGTTTTGGTTAGGTTCAAGTTTTATATAAGGCCTGATAATAAGTGGCACATTTCTTAGTGTATGGAGGGGCTCTGCGGCTAGGGTTTGTTAGCCGCATCCATGTAACCTTGGAGATGGGCGAGCGCGGGCACAGGCACGAGAGCGAGAAAGGGCATGGGCCATTTCCAGGGAGTGCTCGATCGAGGGTGAGGGCGAGGGCGAAGGCGAGGGCAAGGGTCTGGACAAGTGTGGGCGAGGGAGTGAGCTCTATCAGAGCAAGAAGACCCAGCAGCGCGGCACGACGGGTGCAGGTCCGACGATGGTGGCGGTGGGTCTTTTCTCGTGGGCCTGTTGGGTGGCGGTGGTGGGCACATGAGGGCTTTGTGGAAGGCAAAGTATATGCGGTGATTGCCTCCCTTTCGGAGCCTACTTCTATCTGCATACACCACAGCCGTTTACTCCAGTTGTGCGACGGAGTTAATCTTTGGCACTTTGGCGGAGGCTTTTGGGTTTTTTTTTCAATGGGGATATTGTCCTCTCTTTGGTTTTTTTTTGGACCCTCTTGACCTCGTCCTCCTTGTCTAGGAGAGGTTTTGGACCAGAGATTTGAGGTCCACACGGGGGGCGTGCAGTGTACGGTTTAACACTTTGAGGTCCTTTGGGGGCGTGCGGTGTTGGATAAACACTTTGAGGTCCTTTTGGGGCGTGCAACAATTGGTTTCAGTTTCTTTTCTGGTGTTTGTTGGGGTTTACCCCTGTATTGCTTCCCATTATGCAGCCTGTGTGCTGGTTTCCTTTGGGGTTGTAGTAGTTTTTGTATTTGAGCATGGTCTATGATCAAGAAACCTTTGCAGATGTAAATGAGATTATACACTAATATAATTTCGAGCGAATTTTCTACTGGAAAAAAAAGGTTCAAGTTTTATATGATTTTGACAAAATAGATACTCTTATTCATGGCTTTTTAGTCAAAAGAGACTTTTGTAGTATACCAGGATGTTTATGTCATAGAATTAAACCTAAAATTGAGCAATTATTGCTTTCTTTTGTGAACCGAACACTTAAGTTCTATCTATTTATCTATATAACTTAAGAACACACACACAACTTAAGAACACATTCACGCGTGTGCACACAGAGACATACAAGTTGTCAATCTCCCACCCTCTAACCCATGGGCAAGAATGAGATTGTTGGTATCTTGATAGCTCTAATCAACAATTGTTGGTATCTTGATAGCTCTAATCAACAATTAACTCATGAAGAGCCACAATCAATAACCCACTCATGAAGAACGAACATGTCACAAGTGGAATTTGAACCCGAGTGGGGAGGATAACAACTTCTCCTTTCAACCTCTCAAGCTAGACCCAACTTACAATGTGTGTGTGTGTGTGCGAACATTGCACAAGAATAAAGATTGTCATACATGTTTTAAAGTTGCATAGGCTTTTTAGTGTCATGGTGTGGATAATGTTCATAGATGGCATAGAACATGTAATATCCATCTTTGAATTGTGTGGCTTACACCTATCCATGTACAACCAACAACTAATCATACACAACTTTAGGCTCACATTAAATGATCTTATTTTTACCCATAAACATCCCATGCATGAACATATTGATTATCATAGTGATTAGCATAAATTTTCATGAACATGAACATATTGATTATCATAGTGATTAGCATAAATTTTCTCCAAGGAAAACTTCACAAGGAAACCAAGGGATGTTTTCCCACATTCTTAAATGGAACCCCTAGTAAACTCGTTGGCATAGACTAGTGCACCTTACCTAGAGGGATTCAAACTAGGCATATGCTAGCATGGAACTAGACAAATGCCAAGAAAAATTGACAATAATTGGTTGAGCTAATCCATTGAGATTTAAATGTTTGGGAACATCTCATCCCACCCTCAAGTGTTTAAGAGAGAGTGAGATTGCTAGTACCTTTCCAACCCCAATTGGCGCATGAGGGGAAAACATGTCAAAAGTGTGATTTGAACCTAGGTAGAGAGGATAAAAACTTCTACACTTAACCACCTAAGATAGACCTAATTGAGTGTGATTATCACAATTATCCACCAATAGTAATCATTTAATTTAATTTAATATTATAGTGATTAGTGTAATTTTTTTCCAAGGAAAACCTGATGGGAAACACAATGGATGCTTCCACACATTCATTGATAGCATCCCTAATAAACTCATCAAGGTAGAGTAGTGTGTCTTACCCCATAGGATTCAACTAGGGAACTATTGGCATGGAACTAGGTAAATGTCCAATAACATTGATGACAAATGGTTGAGCTAACCCTTTGGGCTCTAAAATGTTTGGAGACATCTCATTCCACCATCAAAACAGTTAAGTAAGGATGAGATTGTTGGTCTCAAATGACCCATGAGAGGTAGAAGTGGGAATCTTTGAACCTCGATGAGAAAGATAACTTATCCTCTTAACTATCCAAACTAAACCCAATTATCATATTAATTTATACATATAATGTAATAATTTAATTTAATTTGGTCCAGTTGAAATTCCTTTAGGGTTTTGCAGGTATATCTCATCCTCCATGGCGGTCGGTGCCCCCCCTGCTCTTGCTCGCGCCTCTTCAGACGCTTTTGCCAAGCCCGACGAGGGTTGCTCCGCCCTCCCCCTCCCAGATCAGGTTCCCTCTATGGGACGTGCGGGACGAGCTTCTTTCAAGGATATGGCTTCCCTTCAAGGGGGTTCCTCTACTCTGAATACTTCGATTGTTGAAGCCCCTGTAGTCTCTATCCAGATGCCGAAGGAAGCACTGGTGTTTTCCTCTCAGCTCAGCAAGCATGCCCTGGTTTGCAGGTTCAACGACTTCTGGCCGAGTCTGGTTGATCTTCGCTCCTGGATCGACTCCGAATGGTCCCCACTTCTTGTGGGCGAGGTTTCAGTCTGCCCCTTTGCGAAGGGTTTTTTCGCAGCTATCTTTGAATCTTCTGATGAAAGAGACTTGGTTTCCAGCTTCGGGTCGTGGTTCTGGGGTAGAGCAGGGTTGTCTGTGCAGCCGTGGACCCCTGACTTTGATCTAGCCATGGCCTCTATTTCTTCTGCTCCGGTCTGGGTGCGTCTCCCATCACTTCCCTTGCACTTCCGGGGGGACAAATCTCTTGAATCTATCGGAAATGGCATAGGGAAATTTCTTTGCAAGTGCCCTGGAGTTGCCCCAATCAACTCCACCTTTGCCCGGATCTGTGTAGAGATGGACTTCAACAAGGGTTTCCCAGCATAAATCATCCTCCTCGGAAAGAACTACTCTTGGACCTAGAAGATCGATTTCGAGAACCTCTATTTCAGATGCAGGGTATGTTTTGAAGCAGGGCACATAGCCCGGAACTGTGAGAAGTCATCTGAAAAAAGAAGATAATCCTGAAGCCAAAGGCCCACTTGGTGGACAAGAGCGCAACCAGAGAAGCAATCTGAAGCAAAGATCCCGCCGCCAGAAGCTGAAGGGGAATCCGTCTCCGTCCCCAAAGAACCTGTTAAGGGGGAAGACCCAGCGGAAGCAGCTCTACCCAGGTCTTCAAGCCCAACCTAGCAAGCCTCAAGCTGGGTCGATATTGCTGAGGCAGAAGAAGCGCAAGCTCAGCCGGAAATTCATAACCAGGGTCAAAGCAATGAATGACAGATCGTAACAAAAAAGAAAAAAAACGTCTATCAGCGGAAAGATGTAATGACGCGAAGCCGATCTGGCTCGCTGAAATAGTTATTAGGTTAGTGTTAGCCTCTTCAGAATTCAGAAAATACATGTGTATCTAGGAGCAGTGTTAAGCTCCTGTCAAGTGCTAGAACAGATGCTGAAACAATGCTGGAACACATGTTGAAACACCGCTGTAACAATTGTTGAAACGGTGCTGAGACATTTGCTGAAACAGTGATGAGACTTATGCTGAAACAATGACTGGAGCTTCGGCATTCAAATTTAATCCAACTCTTTTTGAAGACGTACAGGAACTAGTTCAGTTCACAAGTCTATAGCTATAGAAGTAGAATGGTTCAGAAAGACAGGCCCGAAGAAATTCGAGGCCATTTTGTAATCGGATCTGTGGCTAGTCCACCCCATTAATATAATCTATAACCGTTTCTGTCAAAATAATTTAATTTAATTTAATTTAATGTTAGTATTTATTAATGATTAAAATTTGTTTATGAGAGAAGGAAGAGAGTTTAAAACTTTCTAAAAACTATTCCAAAGAACTCAAATAAAATGTTTCTGTTATATTATATATAATGTAGACATTAAACATACATTTATAATTCAAAAATTTAAAAGATTTGTTAAAATTTCTACACTTACATAAGTATTATAATTCTTGATAAAATATTTAATGGATAATTGAATATTTGAAATTTATACACAAATGTTAAAATCGACGTTCATTTATGATGTTCTAATATTTTTACTACTTTT
>ML791362.1:699484-715840 GCA_009831015.1 Picea engelmannii
TATATATATATATCACTGCTATGCTTCCAAAACTCTTCAATTAAACATTGAAGAAAAAAATATTGGATTTGAAAAATGCGTGAATGGTAGAGTTTGTCTGAGTTGCATTAGGAGAATGTTGTGGAAGTTTTAGAATTGAAGGAAAATTAACTGTGAAATCAAGCCATTTAAGAGGATTTTTTTTGTTGAGAAGCAAAAGATAATTATTTTCTCTAGATTTAAAGGAGAAATTTGAGAGATTTAGGCTTTTTCAGAAGGAAAGGAACGTTGAAGCTTAGTAATTTAGGCTTGTGGATAAATGGAAATCAAGAAACCTCCTAGAGGTCATGTGAGTCAAAAATAATATCTACTTAGTGTCATTCTCCATTTGTCTTTTCACTGCACCTTTTGAATCACCTCAAATATAGCTTCCAATAAAAAACTTGTGTGAGTTCTAATTTAACATACTTTTTTAAAACCTTGATTTGGACATTGTCCTGCAAGGTGACATTACACCTTATATAAATCTGAAATTTCTATACCTATGTGTCTAAAATTTCATTATGTGGTAGCTTGATATGTCTTCTCTGCAATGCCACCAGTTTGACTAAATTTTTTATTTGCCAAGAAAAAGTTACAGTAACTTTCCCAAAACTTGTTGATTTTGACTCTTTTAGGAGAGAGAACATGTACATATTGCCACATGTCCAATTTTTCATATCTACTTTTGAAATTTTGACCTAAAATGCCAAGGTCTGTACTATATTCAATAAAACTAGTGGTACTCATTTTGGATCTTTCTAAAATCAAATATGATTGTTTTATCCAAAACACTTGTTTGAGATTGGTTTTAGGACTAATAAAAAACCCTAACTCCACAATGTGTAACTTGAAAAGTATAGTTTTATACACCATTTTGTCACACCTAGACAAGTGTCACATCTCACTTTGTTAAGTGTCACAAGTGTTGCATCTCACTTTGCTAAGTGTCACAATTGTGACACATCACCCTGTAAGTGTCGCAACTGCAATGGGGTATTCCACTAAGCGTCTACTAAGTGTCATGGCCTAAATGTCATGCTTTTATAAGTATTACAACCTTGACACCATGTAAAATGACATGTCATGATCCCTAGTCAAGTTGAAGGAGAAAAACCATCATTTGGAAGCCGAAAACCCACTTTTTACCTTTTTTTTATTATGGATGCCCCCCTTCCCATGCAGAGGGTCATCCTCTCTCCTTTCTTAGTCATAAAGGAGATTCTAGGATTCTCTATATCCCACTCTGGGGGAGCGTCCTTGCAGTTAGAGAGGGTTCCATGTTTTTTGGAGTAGTTGGTTTGAGAAGGATTTGGGTTGTTTGCATTGTTTTCATAAATATTCACTCGACCCTATTCCATTCCATGTTGAGAGGAATCCATGATCATGAAGATAAAAGTAAATCCTAACCCAATCCATCAAAATCCTCAACCATACTCTCCATTTAGACCTGTCAGTTGGACCTCTTGAATCCTATATAACCAAGGCAATGCATGGTGAAAGAGGAGACCAAACTGAGCATCAAATTGGTGATCTTGAGAGAAACTTGGGAGGAGAATATCAAGAGAGTGAAACCTTTGTTATTGCAAGAAAATATCCATAGGTGTGCATTCAAGGGATGAAGAGGATGCTTGCAAGGGAAACAACATCTATAAGGTTTTATTTTCATGCTTTATAATCAATGAAACTTGGCCTATTTCCCTAAACTATGTTGTTCATTTCTTGTTGTGTGTATTTGTTTATGTTCAAGTTTTCATAAGTAGAGTCTCTATTATCTGACATTAGATAGTAGTAGGAGAGAACTTGTTTGATTCTTGTAGATCATCTTCACAAGGGAGCTTCAGACTAGATCTCAATCGTTGGAGCAGCAAGGACGGACTTCAAGAATAAGGTGAAAAAGCTTTTCCCTTTCTCTCTCTCTTAAAATATCGTATAAGAACATAGACAAAATAAGTATGGTACTATTAGGTACCATTTGTTAGAACTGTCTCAACTGAAGGAAACCCAATTGAGGGGGGTTCCACTTGTCTGCAGGGGGAATTCTTTCACAACAGTTTTTGGTGACCATACTAGGAAGAACAATTATTTCTTCTCGGTTTCTAGCATTTGAATTCACTCCTTTTTGTTTTTTGATTTTCTCTTTTAGAATCTTTTTGTTCTTCTTGGAACTCCTTAGTGAGCCTAGCTAGTCCATTCCCTAAATTCTGAGAAGTTTTTTTCAAGTTTTTAACACTCAGAATTTTATCAGAGTGTCTATGCCTTAGGGATGCTCCCTGTTCAACCTTTATAGAGTGTTTTGGATGCTCCTCTATAGTCTATTAGGGGGTTTCCATACCCTTGGGACACTCTCTCAGCACTTGGGGGGGGGTCCTTCTCCTTGCAAGATCACTTTTAGGCCTTTTTTGGCTTTGTTTTTTGGCTTATTTCGCTCTGATTTTTCCCTTAAGGTATTATATTTTTGGTAAGGTATTTATTTGATTGAAAGGATTGTGTTTATCATTATTTTTACCTCTTTTTTTTTCCTCTTTTCATTTGAATATCTCTTATCTTCTTTGATTTGGAGATTTTCACAAATTGCATTGTTGAGTTTTTTTCTTTATCTTCTTTGACAAACTCTTTGTCAAGAGCATTCCCAAACTCTTTTGCAACTATGAATTGGCCATTAACCTTTGTCTTTTTTGGCATTTGCGGTTTTAAAAAGGTTATTTCCCTTTGTTTCACATTTTGACTTCTTGATCGAACGAGTGTTGGAACCATTCCTACACTTGACTATGTTGTTTCTTGATCTCATTTTGAGTGCATGTTTTGTTTGAATCTCTTTTTGCTTCGTGTCCCTTTGTATCTGCATTGTATTTCCATGATTACAACATGGTTGAGGACTCAACCTACTTCTTTTTATGTAGAGACTAATATGACTAATATGAGAAATACCAATTATGGTAAGATCGCTTCATGCTCAACAATCACAATGACTACCACCACTACAATTCCTGACTAGTTGAAAGAGGGTATGAATGTGCTTACAAATATTGAATCATTGAAGCTCTCTATGATCCCAAATTCTCAGTCCACTACCTCATTGGTCACATGTGGGATCCACCTTGTTGGCCAATATATTATCACGTTCATTCATAAAGGGGGTTTTTAAATTGTGAAAAATAAAGTCAATATATTGTAGGTATTGGGGGGTGTGAGGTACAAGGGGGGTTTATAGGTATTAGGGGGTATACAAGGGGTATCTAGTAAAAATAGGATTTTTATTTATTTGGAAAGATGTATTGGGAGGGGGTTCCAACAAAAGGAATTTGGGAGGTATTTATTAATATCTAGTGAAATTAGTGATATTCTTTAATATCCCATGAACACATGTGCTATGTCACATGTTCATGGAGTGAATACCCCATGGTTGGTTATTGGTCTATCCACAACTCAAAATGGTACCCTCAACACCTCTTTGTTTGATAGCAAGAATCATCTTATCACAAAGAGGCCATCTACTTCAAAACTCGCTCTAAGAATTTCCATCAAAATATTTGGACAATAGACTTGAATATATCATGGAGTAACCTGGCATATGTAGATAGGGAATTATGAACACTAGTGCATTTGGGTCAAATTCTAATGGCGTGTTTGATTCAATTTCCACTTTATATTGTCGGGAGAATGATAAACAACAGACCCCCTCAAACGTCATTTCACATGACGTCGCTTTTCCAACGACATAGATTTTGTCTTTATTGCCATGTATGAGACGTGGCAAGAGAGAAGGCTTGGAAGTGGCAAGATAGACCTCTTGGACGTGGCAAGAGAGACTTCTTGGAGGTGGCAAGAGCGACTTCTTGAAGGTGGCAATAGAGACGACTTGAAGGTGGCAAGAGCGATGACTTGGAGGTGGCAAGAGTGACGTCTTGGAGGTGGAAAGAGATACATCTTGTAGGTGGCAAGAGAAACGTATTGGAGGTGGAAAGAGTGACGTTAAGAGGTATAATCTCTAACATGGTTTCTATGGGAGAGACACTCTTGGATGTGGCAAGAGAGAAGTCTTGGAGGTGGCAAGAGAGATGTCTTGTAGGTGGCAAGAGAGACGTCTGGGACGTGGCAAGAGAGACGTTAATAGGTATTAGCTTCAACGTGGTTTCTATGGGAGTGACACTCCAAGACGTCGCAATAACGACTATGTTGTAGGTATTTAAAAAAAAATACAATATCAATACTGAGAGGTATGGTACATTAACCTTTTCTAAGATACTAGCCATATCAATATTTAAATCTATATCATTGGTCTTAGGCAAGGTTGGTTGAGGAGGAGGACTAAATTCCAATGGTAAAGGGGGTCTTGTCTAATGATGTTTAGGATCAATAGGATATGTCTCGGGTGTGTTATCACACAAACTCGCAATTGTTGAGCTAAAGTTAGAAAGATCAAGTGCAATCATGCATAACTTAGAGGGAAGGCTCCTGTCACCTCACCAACCCTCTTTCACTTCAAGCCATATTTCCTCCTACTGAAGGGGGTTTCCCTCAATTAAGATTGCAAAGACTTAGGGCAAGGAACCTCAATGTGGAGAGTGAAGTATGAGAAAAATGTGTTTGGGTAGCTTTAGACTATTGAAGAAAGTACTTGGAGGTCTGAAGATTCCCTCCTAGAAAGTATCGCCCATTCAATCACCATCCTTTAGACTATTGAAGAAAGTACATGTTGAAGAGAGTGGTTCTTCTAATTAGGTAACTATGTTTTTAAAACATAGTTACCAAATTATGTGTGCTTAAAAACATGGTTAATTTCTCTGTTATATATCTAATATTACAACATGTGAAATGAAACGATAATCATATTACATCATACCAAAGTGCACATACGATAATAAAATATCAAATAAGTTACAACTAAGATTCCATTCCAATGATGTAAGACATTCAACAATTCTAATAAACATTAGTAAATACCATAAAAAAATTATATGATTAGCCTTGCCTTGACATGTCATGCCTTGCATTGGCATGCTTTTCCTTGACATGCCATGCCATGCCTTGCCTTGACATGACATGCCTTTCCTTGACATGCCATGCCTAGCCTTTCCATGACTTTCCTTGACATGTCTTGCCTTTCCTTGACATGCCATGCTTTGCCTTGAAAAGCCTTGCCTTTCCTTGACATGCCATGCCTTGCCTTGACATTCCTTTCCTTGCCTTACCTTTCCATGCCTTTCCTTTCCATGCCTTTCCTTGAGAAGCCATTCCATGCCTTGCCTTTCCATGCCTTGCCTTGACAAGCCATGCCTTGCCTTGACACGTCTTTCCTTGCCTTGACATGTCTTGCCTTGACAAGCCATGCCATGCCTTGCCTTGACATGTCCTGCCTCGCCTTGACATGACATGCTTTGACTTGAAAAGCCTTGCCTTGCTTTGGCATGCCTTGCCTTGACATTTCTTGCCTTGCCTTGCCTTGCCTTGCCATGCCTTTCCCTGACATGCCTTGCCTTGAATTAACATGCCTTTCCTTGGTATACCTTGCTTTGCATTGACATTACTTTCCTTGACATGCCATGCCTTACATTGAAATGTCTTTCATTGGCATGCCTCGCCTTGACATGCCATGCCTTGCATTAACATGCCTTTCCTTGACATGCCATGACTAGCTTGGCCAGGCCTTGACTTGACAAGCCATGCCTTGCCTTAACATGTCTTCCCTTGCCTTGACATGCCTTTCCTTGACCAGCCATGCCTTGCCTTGACAAAATATTCCTTTCCTTGACATGTCTTTCCTTGACATGCCATGATTTTCCATGCATTGTCATGCCTTACCATGACATGCCTTGCAATGCCTTACCTTTCCATGCATTCCCTTGCCTTTCCTTTCCATTCCTTTCATTGACATTCCATGACTTTCCTTGACATTCCTTGCTTTGCCTTGCCCTGATATGCCTTTCCTTGCATTGACATGCCTTTCCTTGACATACCTTACCTTTCATTGACATGCCTTGCCTTGACATGCCTTGCATTGACAGACCTTGCCTTGACAAGTGATGCAACTTAAATGAGATAGAGGAGGAAAGGGATGAATCCCTTGAATGGAAGAGCCTAGTAGAGGCCAAGATCGACAAGGAAGAGTAAGTACAAAGCAATGAAAATGATTTGGAGCAACAACTTTATAACTTGTAGGAAAAAATCCAAATCATGAGAATGTAGTGCATTGACAAAAAGAGACAACTTGAGGTAGAAAATCGTTCCTTGAAGGGGGAGCTAGCAAAACTTAGAAAAAAATTAGCTATCTAGACTGAGAGATTGGATATAATGGAAGCATTTATCTCCAAGATAGCCTAGATAGTAGACGAAATGAATAATTGTAGATAGCTATCAAAATTTTACGGTCTCTTCCTCAAATTGGCATGCACAACAAACATCTACTCCTAGACTTGAGAAAAACTCCATAACTCATCCACAAGATGATATCTCAATTGGTTTTTGCATATTATATATCTTATTAGTTGAAAATGGAATTGTCATGGCTGTTTGGTTCATTTACACACTTTTCTATCTCATCGATAGGCATGGGGAGTGGTTCGATCTCTAGTACGTCCATGGCTCTTCACCCTTTGAATTGAGACACGAAATTCAAATTTTCATGCCTCATAACCAACACTAATATTCATGAGTGAGATTGAGATCAAAATTAACATTGGAGCAACCACAACAAATCATTACAATTTAATTCAAATGAGTGTCGATAAGACCCCTTAGTTTTTGGCCTTAATGAATCTATAACTCTTCCTTCTGACATCAATTTTTTGAACCTTTTGTTGCTAAGAATAATATCCACCCAGATATTTATAATGAGTGGTTGGAGTCCTTCTTTTGAGCTCATCTTGGCAGTTTTCATAATCTAGGAAGAAAAATCTGCCTTATTTGTAAGAAATATTTTTAATCAACGTTTTCATATTTGGGCCTCATAAATGAATTTTGTCACTTGTGTTTGAGTTGGTATGCCTAAAAAATGTCAACATATCCCCTTTTGTAATTTGAAGCTAAAATTGAATCCCCTCGAATCTTAAAAATGTCAACATATCCCCTTTTTATGTCTCAAACTATATGAATATACTACTCTTAATATCAACACTGAAGAAACTAGCCTAAATTGTGAAGCGGGTAGTGGTGTTAGAATTTCTATTGTTCCAGAGCTAGAAAAAAGGGACCTAGATTTGGGTATAGATGAAGAGTTTGAAGGGTGTAAAAATTTTCTCCAGCTGAATCCAACTTCATATTTCATGAGTTTTGAAAATAGTCCTCTCTATGAAAGTTATGACCATGAAAATCAAGGGGATATAACTATTGATGTGCATGGTGATAGTGAGAACGTCACTCTTTTGGGAGAAAAAGGGTATCAATCTGATAAAAAATTTGTTCCTTTGTTGGTTGATGAGAACCACAATGCAGGTTTGGTGTTTTGTGAAGAAGATAAAGTATGCAACATTACCCCTGCTATCCAAAAGGAACAACTACATATCGACTATGATGAAAATGATTTTCCTGAGCTAGAAGAATCATGGTTCAAGTATGCAATCCAAGATGACAAAGAAGTGGATGTTTTTTCCTCTAATTCTATCTGGACAGAGCATGATGGAATCATGAGTATTCATGGATTATATTATGAAAACAATGAGGAAGTCATCAATATGAAAGTGGATCATTGTAGAATTTACACTTTTATCTTTTATGGACCTATTTATGATATGAAGGATGGGCATAAACAACTGCACACTTTTACTATTAATTGAACCATAATGACAAAATCATTTCATGTTCTTCCCGTAATGAGCAATCAGGTTGTTCCTACAACGCAAGTAACAGAGTTGTTCCTATTTATGGACCTATTGTTGTTGCATGGACTTTACACTTTTATTTTTGATGGACCTATTTATGATATTATATAATTTTGTGGGTTAAATCTATTGTTAAACTCTGTAGTCTTAATTTGTTATTAAACCTGCTATCAACTGAAAACCGACAACGAAAGTTTTTTTATTGATCTGCACCCCCAAGTCTTTACACTATTCTTCTATCTTTATGTTCTGTTTGCAACATAAGTTAATTCATCTATTAGACAAATTGGCTCTAGTGATGTCAATATTGCTGTAATAAAGAGATTTTGCTTGAAAGAACCCAGTTGGTCCTCAGAAAGATCAATGTGGAAAAACAATGCATAATCCAACACTAATAAATGTTTTCCATAACATTCCCAAATTCATTATCAAGAAGGACATAGCCACTGATGTGCCACTTGTTCTAAAAAAACATCAGAACGCATTTCATGCCTATTAGTTTTCATAGAATCGCATTAAATTGTACATTGAAACTAATAATACCAAATTATTAATCTTCACAGCTGAAGTCAGTCAATGTACTTAGATATATCTAGTAACATTATCTATTATATTAAATGAAAAGTAACATAAGTATCTTAATAGGATCAACAACTGTAGTAATAAGTATTATGAAACCATATATAAGAAGAACGTATGTTGATCATAGCCAGACTTCTGCACAATGATGAGTCCTAGTTTAACCATATTAATGATACCCGTTGCAACAAAGCCCTTTCTAGCGAGAAAAAGACCCCACTTTTGTTCACCTTGTGAAGTCCTCTTTAGTTTTGCCTCCCACCCATCAATAATTGATGTATAATCTTCCTGCAAACATTTTCACAGGTGCATCTTATGTCAAAGTTGATTTCTGTTAGGATAATAATCACAAATAATTCATTGATTTTGGTAATTCTTCTCATCATTTACTACTAGACTCCATCATAAGTTAGCAGTACTCTTTACCTACAATTGACAGGTTAGAATTAAACCTTACCTCTGAGAAATCACGAATAAAATCATCCTTATCCTTCTCTACAGAAGAAAGCTCTTTCTGCAGTATTTTTATGAACTGCAAACCACACAAATTACTAGATTTCTTACTGTGTTTCTATAATTAATTTTTTAAGATAAATTGTACAGAACCAAACTTCACAACAAAACCATAAAGTGTTCTGAAATACCTTATCTGTGCGATCTTCAGCGACAACATCATCAAATCCAGCATCCCTAAGCATCTAGTTCATATATAGGATATTGTAAGATTTTAAATGACAATCAAAAACATGTATCACCCAATAAAATAGTACATAGTTAAAGGCAGACAAAATAAATTTCCACATTTTCAAATAAAAATATAAAACCACCCAAATACAGACGAGTACAAAATCCAACCTCCATGGAAAGCCACTTAACAGAAATTGGCCAATGACATCCCAGTGCCCACAATACCATGTGAATCAACCAATATGCCTCAATGGACAATACCAATTGCAACCATTGCCTTGAGCTAAACTACAATGTAAGTATAAACTCAAGTTATGAAAGTTCAGTATTCAAAATTTATAAAGTTCTATTAAAAATTTATTTATTTATGAAAGTCAAAATGACAGTCGTTAGGTCACTAATCAACATAGAATGATGGCCTATATGTTGACAACTAGCCATATGGAAGTGCATAATACATATAGCATGACATCCAACCGTGATCTATAAAAATATATGGCATGAGGACTAAAAATGTAACAAAAACCTTGTCATGCAAACTTTGGATTAAAACATGAACCTTGTAAGAAATTCCCTTAAGAGATAAATGTTCGACAACATTTATATTTCTATGGGACACAATTGACTCGCTATTCATGCCATGTTGTTGTTGTGAAAAACATCATTCCAAAAGGTTTACAATGTTTTCACCAAACAGATCCCTTTAAATATTAGCACAAAACCAGAGTACCTACAACAAAAAGAAGCATTCTCTATCTAGCAATTATTTGTTTTCAGAAGATTCATTTGTTGCCTTGAAGAGGTGATCTTCTCCTCTTTTCTTTCATTTTTTCTTAAAAACATATATATAGTCTAATGAAAATTTTTAGGGTCTTATATCATTTTTGTTGGCATATTTATAACAAACAATATAAAATATTTTGGAATACGGTAAATTTAGATGACATGAAAAATTATGATTCAAATATAGAAAGAAACTAAATTATAGATATTTACTTTGATTATCAATTTAAAAGATAAACCTATTGCAAAATATTTCTAGTATTATAATCATAGAAGATACAAATTAAAATTCATAAAAATGGTTCATACATATTATATCCAAGCAATTCCAATGTTTAGCTCTTAAACAACAGAAACCATGATTAACTTTCAAGTTTCTAGGGGGAAGCTAGGGGTTCTCAATCTTTAATTTCTGTATTTTTTAATGTTCAATTTTCCCTTGGGTCCATGAACCCCGGGGCAACATAGATCACAATCTTGGCCATCAACAGATTGTTCGTGTGCTGTTCAAACTTTTCAAGATAACAACTAGCATTGAAACAAATCCTAGTGACTCTAGCGATACTATGCATTTATTTTCACTCAATCTCAAAGTGACCTAGCTGCACAATGACACTGATCTATTACCCAATATCAGACTTTTTTCAATTTTTTTGTAAGGAATGAAATTTTCAATTTTTTTGTTAGGAACCAACTTCTAGCAACCATAATGCACATGATACATCAGAACAGTTTCAGTGGCACACCTCACCATATGCATCTACATCATCTAAATCATATCCACGTTATTTAATGTATGCATGAAATTCCAAGGAAGTTGTTCCATGTTCTTTGCAGTAATCACTGATGAGCAATCTACCTCCAGGCTTTAACCATTTGTAAAATTTCTGAAATAAAGTTGGCTTATCCTGAAAAAGTTTAAATTAATTTAGCATGTGTGATAACCACAAGGTAAAACACATACCAGAGTTTACAAATATTGATGGTATTTGTGCTGAAATATTATGACGTTTCTAGCAATATAAAATGTATGTATGCTAGATTAATAGTCAATAACAAAAAATTCTTGGAATAGATTAACAGGAAATTAAATCTAGATGCATGACAATGATGTGTGAAAATATGGACCTGAATATGAAGTATTGTGTCCCGAATGTAAATCACATCGAGTGTACCCTCTTGATATTCCTTTTTTGTACAGTCTGAAACCTCAAATTCAACAACACATTGTCCACCAATAGCCCTCTCCAAAGAAAATGAAATCATGTTTATAGAAAGTTCAATAGTTGTAACCTCAACTTCAAAGGTGTCAGCCATATAAAAGTCACCTCCTCCAATTCCATAGCCCACATCAAGGACCTTTTGACTAGCCTTGAGCTCAAGTTTGTCAAAATATTCCTTTGTAGTCTCTGCATAGAAACTAAAGTTATGAACCATTTGTTGATACTCATCACAGACCTAAACATTATTTCAATTCATTAAAATGAGAACAAAAGGACTAGAAAATTGCATTATGTAATATAGATAATGTTGAATGTCTCCATAGAAAATTAATTTCATAAACTACATCAAGCATATGCTCATACCTATTCCTACCTATTCCTCCTGTACTGACAAAACCTTCTCCAAATATTTGCTCATACTGTAAAATCCCAATAAGCGTATACTGGGCATTGTCCAAGAACCGCTGAAAACCCTTGTCATCTACTGAGCTAATACTCTGCCAAAGCCAACAAATCTGCAAGAAGTGTGTTCAAGATTCCATTAATTTGTCTAGTCAACATTAATGCTAACATGTTCAAGTAGGACAACAAAATAGACATGCACGAACAAGTACACAAAACGATGACCTGATTTTGATTATTTTTGTTCCTTACATAAGCCCCAACACATTTGCAGCCAACAAGGGACAACTTTGAAAGGTTTCCAGAAACATCTTTCACAAGACACTCTTGGAAAACCTGATTCCATGATCTTGTCAGAGAATAATATTATACCCATTTTATGTAAATTTATATAATTTCCAAGTATATATTCCTAACCTTGTACCGCACATAAAAGGAATTTAATGATCAATGATAAAGAGAGGTTGAGAATATGCCTTAAGGTAAAATCTTGGTTCTCAATAATGTGTTGGGTTAGCTTCACGCTTATGATCTCTAGACTGATGAAAACAGGATTCTCTAAAAAAAATGTATCCACCCATTTTCACCCACTGTACCATCTTCTTTGCTAGTTAGAATACCTTCAAGATCAATCAAAAACAAAGAAAATTTGAATATCTGAATCATAACTACAAGAAATCAATGGTGTTAATGAAAAAGGTAATTTTTGTAAATATCTAAATTCAAGGAAACACAAAAAAAAACACATGAACTAAGATACTCGATGGCTTTAATTATTTAGTAAAATTTTGAGGTGCAATCTAGTGATTACAAGTACAACCAAACACTGACATGAATCTAGTGCTTTCCAAAAAACAAAACAATACATGGATATTGTGCATCTACTACAGTTTACTAGCAAGTTGTCCCAAGGGCAAATCCTAAAAATTAAGAGCCGAAGATCAAAAGTTTCATGATTTTAATTCCATAACATAGGTCATGATAATAAGATGCAAAGGAAAAAGGGAGGCAGGTGCAGGGGGGTGGGACCTGGAAAATGCCTGGGGACTTGATAATACTACAAACAGTGAGGTGGAAGTACTTACTGTTTTATAGGGCCTACTCACTCTCAAGTCTCAAGGAAAAAGGAGCCCACAAGGTCACTGTGATTGACAATTCCATGATAATTATAAGAGCCTTGTATACCCTTGTGTAGTTAAGAACTATATGATGTCATAGGTTTCTCTTGCATGTGGGATGGATTGGTTAGTCGATGGATTAATACCAGTGTGGCTTGATGAAGAGGTCATTGTTTGCAAGCAAAGGAAGAGGATGGAAGTTTTTCCAGCTCTATTCTCCGTGGTTTTGGAGATTTGAGTTTCGGTGAGGACACAAGCCTCTCTGGATCACTCTGTCACCTAAGAAGGAGATCCATATGGAATTAAGGCCAACAACACTAGCACTATGGCATTGGCAAACGAAAACCCAGCAACACAAGTGGACCTGAACATCAAAGCCCGTTCTGGGCATTCAATTTCTAGTTCACTTTCAATTTTAGAGCATGTTGTCATTTTGTTCTGTGACTAGGCCAATATGTGAGGTAGTACACATGTGGACCTACTCCTAGGTAATACTAGACAAACAGTTCAAGTACTTTTTGGATGGATTATATGTAATTGAAGACTCTAGGTTAAGGCTTGTCAGATCTACCCTTCATTTTGTAAACCCTCATTGTAGACTTTGATCATGATGATTTTAATATAAAATTTTAACCATTATTGTGAAAAAAACGATGAAGAGGGAAGGCCTTCAGATATGCATCAATGAATAGAGGTTGGAAAGCCCCAGAGGTAGACATAGAAAGTATCCTATAGGAAGATTGTTAGATATACCCGATGTCTCAAAACTAGCTGAACCAGAACCAATAAGTTTGACTGGTTCACCCCTTGTTGACCTTGAACCAAGGTGTGAAGAAATTCGACCAGTTTGACTGGCTTGTTCGACTAGGTTCACCAGTTCAAACCATCAATTTTTATCAAAAATATATTAAAATTTTAATTATGTATTTTTTTGTGAACCAGTTCATAAACCAAGTCGTCGACCAATTCAGATCCAAGTCCAATCTCACCCTTGATGAGTCTGATTCCAAATTTTAAAACATTGCACATAGTACATACCAAAGGTGGTCAATGATATGTTTTCACATATGGAGAGTTTTTCTAATAGCCTGATACACAACTTCAACGTAGCAACACAACATCTACTAATATATATGTGGATAACTTGTACAACCACTAGGCATGATTTGAGCTATGTTGTGAGCTTCACTTCCACATTCATCATTCATGACAATGTTGAAATTAGATTTCTATATATGTCAATGTCAATCGGTCTTATGTTTCACACGTGGAGATATTTTCTGATATACAGTTTCAAGAGAGAAGCATAACATATATTAATATATATGGAGAATTTAAATTTTATATACCCCTTGAACTTATTACCATGTTAACAGTGTTTCCTTTGAAAAAGGAACACATGATCAAACATCTTGAAGTTGGTTATAACTTACAACAGACTAACAATAGACTATAACAACATAATCAAATAGGCATAGACAACATAGAATGTTACACCTAAAATGAAATTGGAGAATATTCCCCACCTAAGTTTTGAAATCAATTAGTTTTCAGAGATGCATAGGAAAGGTCTTCAGATATGCATCAATTAATAAAGGTAAGCAAGTCTTATAGGTAGACATACATAGTATCCCATAGGTAGATTGTTGTCAATCAATCTTATGTTTCACATATGGAGAGATTTGATGATATACAGCTTCAAGAGAGAAAATACCATCTATTGGTATATATGGACAACTTATATAAGCATTGAACTCATTACCATGTACCAGATAATTTCCTCGAAAAAGGAACACAATAATCAAACATCTTGAAGTTGGTTACAAGTACAACTTACAACAATCCGTAACAATATAATCAAACAAGCATACATTAGATAGTTTAAACATAGCCCCAAGAGTTAACTCAATCAATTGAACCATCCACCCATAGCATGTTGCTGATGGGGAGGCCATAGGTCACAAGTTCAAATCTGGTCGAGTTGCTCAGGGTTATTATCCACTATTGTTGTTGGTGGTTGAGTTGCCCTCCATATGTATTCCAGAAAAGAGGGTGGATCTTGCAAGGTTTTCCTTGGAAAAAAATAGATGGTTTATACATACACCAAATAATATGTATTGTTGCTAGAGAGCACTGGTTAAAAACATAGTTACCAATGGGTGTTGTAATTAATTAAGGATGAAGCCAATTATGTGCATGTGAAGTGCGTGCAGGCTCCCAACACTTAATTAACACACTGATGAGTTGATTCCCAAGAACATAACATTGTAGTCTATTGTTTATACAACAAGAATCACTAGTGAACAGGGCATTTGTGTGACTCACTGTGGTTATTACACAACAAGGCAATCAAAATTAATTGGAAATGGGGATTGTTGTCATTTGCTTGAATAGAGCACACACAGATGGCTCTCCAAAACTGTGATTTAGGAAGAAGCACACTCAACAAACAATTCCAACACCTCAAGCAATGGTCAATTGATCTATGGGTAGTCTTAAATGAGTTTTATATGAGGTCAATACCATTAAAGGTCATCTTAGGGATCAAACAACCCATAATTAATGTGCTCAATTAATTAAATAAGCAAATGACAAGCATGTATTGGCACATAGTTTTCAACCAACGATTCAATCAAAGGAGAATCAAACAATGTTGTAGACTGTGGTTATCACTGTAATCAACAATGAATTTTCCCATATGTAAATTTTCCCACAAAGTAGAGGCATAGTAAATTTTTTCCACCCCCTCATCGACATTTTCAATGTTGTTGGGTTTAGTTTGTGAATAGTGCCAAAAATAGAGCCAAATTTCACAATGAGCTCTTAAACTCTAAACTCGTAGGCAAATAAAAGTATATTCTATCAACTAATGGATTCCATATAAAATAGTCTTTCAGATTTTATTTTTTTATAAAAGTTATGTTGAGTAAGAGACATGTTTGCATCAAGTCATACTTACTCATGTATAAACTACCAACAATAGATATTCTTTTTGCACTTCTCAAAAGAATTTCAAAGAGATAGGACATTGCATGGATTTAAATGACCCTTTGTTTATTACTTGATAGATGTCGAAAAAATATAAGTATGCCTAGCCTATGCCCAACACTTTGTTGGGCAGTAATTATCCATGCAACATGTAAGTTTTGTTTGCAACAAAAAATGGTATATTCTAGAAACAACTTATGTAGAAAGAATGTGCCTGTATGTGGTTCATGTCTTTGACATGAGACATTGCTCCCATATAAAGCCAATCAAGTTGGTTTGAAGTTCTATACTTGTTTTTGTCTAATGCCAAAAGCTTCAAAGAATTTATTTATGAACCAATGCCAATGATGCAAAATTTCTATTTATGTTGTTTTTTTCCTTGGACATCACCAATAATCCCCACAAGAACAAAACCCATCATTGAAATGGTGAAAGTGATTAGCATCTCTCACAATAATTTGTCGTTTTACAATCTTAGAGATGAACTTTGTAACAATATGGAAATCACCACATAGACGAAGGTTCTTCATGATGTGAATAGGTGTTATAGAAGGCAAATTGATGAGTCCAAAAGCAATGGCTAACTTTTCACTATGGTAAAAGAGAATATGTTCCTTTTGCTCCATTTCCACATCATGCAAAACAAAGTTTGTATTAGGTATATACCCTAATTCTTTCATCTGTTGACTTAATTCCTCTAATGTTGCATATATCTTCTTGCTTTGTGGATGTGTAGTA
>ML791363.1:21428-45898 GCA_009831015.1 Picea engelmannii
TATGAATCAAGGAAGTTGAAGGAGCATGAAAGACACTATGCCACTCATGATTTGGAGTTGGCATCCATAGTGCATGCCTTGAGGAAATGGAGACACTACCTCATGGGGAAAATTTTTGAGCTAAGAACATACCATAATGGTCTGAAATATTTATTTGATCAGCGAACTCTAAATGCTAGGCAAACTAGATGGTGAGAATTTCTAAGTGAATATGAATTTGATATAAAGCATATCAAGGGAAAAGAGAACAAAGTGGTTGATGCACTCAACAAAAGAGTACATGAATTTCATGCTACATCCATTAGCATGTACCAATTATATTTCAAAGACAAAATTACTGAGGCTGCCAAATCAGATTTTCAATACAAGGAATTAGTGGAAAAATTACAACAACGTATTTTGCAGCATAAAATTGAGGAATATAAGCTAGATAATGATGAAATTCTCACGTACAGGGGCAGAATTTATGTACCAAATTCTTAGGAATTGAAAAACCTGATATTGAGAGAAATTCACAATGTGCCTTATGCTAGGCACCCAGGATATCATAAAACTATTGCAGCTATCAAGAGCCAATATTATTGGCCAGGCATGAAGAAAGAGGTTGTTGATTTTATTGTCAGATGTTTGGAATGTCAAAAGGTAAAGGTTGAGCATAGACACCCAGCTCATTTGCTACATCCATTACGCATTCCTGAGTGGAAATGGGAAGTTGTAACAATGGATTTCATCACCAAACTTCCCAGAACAAACAAGCAACATGATTCTATCATGGTAGTGGTGGATAATATTACTAAAGTTTCCCATTTTATTCTAGTTAAGCTCACTCACAAGGCAGCGAACATTGTTGATTTTTATATGAAATAAATTGATAGATTACATGGCATACCCAAGACAATTGTGTCTTGTTAGCGCCTAAAATTGTGCTCTTAAAATGTTTAAGCACCTTCATCATTTCATGCTTGTTTTTTTCTTTTCCTAGGTATTTTGCTAATTGTCATAGTCTTCAAATGCCTCATCAAGCCCTGACAAGATTTCATTTGATCCCTTTTAACCCATGAACCCTATGGTCTCTGTCTTCTAACCTGCTTTGTTTTTTTTAGCCTAAAAATCCTCTTTTTTGTTCTTCTTTATATTTTCAAATAAAAAACTATAATTTTATTGGTAAATTTTACCAAAAAGTGGTGTGTGCTCAGGTGTCAACTTCTAATATTAATCCTAATTTACACTACATATCAAGCTAATTCATATGCCAAGGACCAAATTCAACACAAGACCAATTCTTTTTCACTCGTCTCATCGAATATGCTATGAGAGCATTAGCGTATATAAAGACAACAATCTTTGTTCCCCCGAGACATATGGGATATGTTCCATGAGTCATTTTTTAAAATAAATTGTAGGCTTCTAGGTGCCACGTGATTGAGAAGGTGTTGAAGAATTAGATGAAGTCATGATATATATGATGATTTTCCCAATTTCTCTCCCATTCCACTATTTTCATGCATGGATGTGCAGAGGGGAGCACACTATGGATTTCACAGTATGCTGCCAAATTTCCTGGGCACTGTGATTTCCGCACTGGGCACTACCAACTCTCCTGGGTGCTATAAATTTCATAGTGCGCTACCAACTCTCCTAGGCATTGTGGATTCCACAGTGCGCTACCAAAATTATCTACCAAAATTTTGGAAGAAACTGGATTTTACACAGAGGTATACATGGATGGACACTACCCATTCAACACGCCTATTTTGGAGGTCACGCTACTGAAGCTCGCTATCAAATGACACTACCAACAGGTACTAGGAATATAGGGGGGGGAGCGGATTATCATCTTAGTGAATGGATGATGATGTGGAAGGTAGAAAAAGATAGCATATGATAACATGATTATAGTTACAAGCATCTACAGGACACTTGGCATGTAAGAGGATGTGCATCAAGGGAGGAAGTTTCATTTAAGTCATGTTGGATTGATTGCCAACATTTTTCCTATTTTGTAGCAGTTTGTTAATAGATGTTAGCATAGGTGTTTGATTGATAGTTGTTGTTGAGGAATCTGATGGGAGGAAGGGAAATCTTGCACCTCTAGTTGTTGCCTTTCCTTTTTATTATAAATCGATGTTCCAATTGAGGAAAAAGGGTTGGAATGGTTGAAAGGAGGCTCCCAGATTGTAATTTTATTTGACTTAATAAATTGTTCTCTGGTTATGTACTGGACCTAAGAATTTTTTATTAGTAGAAGTCGGTTTCTCTTTATATCATCTTGTTACCTCTTATGTTGAAGTGTTCATGATTGGAGGATCCACATGAGTTTGTTATGGTTGTGTTATGATGAATTCTTGATTATAATACTGTTGTGATGTTCTTCAGTTTTCTTTAAACTCTAAATTCAAGAGGATGTTGTTTTTGGGATTTTTCTTCCTTGGAATGTTTGAAGACCTGATGTTAATAGAAGACCTTTACACCTCTGTCACTAAGTCTTCCTCCTGTTCACTTTTACTCCTATTCACTGATTGAAGCTAATCAAGACCTCATTTGCTTGTGCATGTTAGCCCAGATTTCTGACTTAAAACCTTATTATTATGAGTCTTGTCCATTTGACCTTTTAAAAAAAAAATCATTTACATTTACAAATATTTTGATGCTACCAATCTCACCTGATTATAGTCTAGGCTAACTTTTGGAGTGTTAACATAATTGGCACTGTTGTCAAGGAAGGATTTGAGCAGATTGAAGAATTCCTTGGGAAGAACGACATATATCCAACTCTTGATGGTAGACAAGAGGGATACATAAAATTGACTGTAATCATCTACCTGGTGACTCCACAATCAAAGACTCCACTGGCGAGGATCCTGTTGACAGAAAGATGACCAGGTATTAGTTTATGATCCTTCTTCATGAATTGTTGTTGCTTTTCATCAGCTCATTTTTATTTTTTCCTTCACCTATTAAAAGGATCATCTAGTGTTTTGTATATTCGGATGATCGCCAATCTTCTTTTATATATCCGTCCTTGGAAGAAGAAGATGTGCCTTCTGCCTATGTTGTAGATGTTGATTTGATACCTTCACCTCATCCTATTCACAAGGATGAACTCTGTATTGAAATCCCTCATGAAATTGATCATCCTTGTAACCTTGAGGAGGTTGGAACTGATTCACAACCTTCTCAAATCTCACCACCTTCTACTGTTACTTTTGAACCTTGCCAGCAACTTGGTAAACCTTATATTCAACCCATTAGTTTTCAAACTAGAATCAGAGATAAGATGTTTAAACCTTTAAGGTTGTCATGTCATCTTCATCCTTATCCTCTTGATTTCTTTGAGTACTTTCCTCGGTTTTCTAGAGAATATCATGTTATAGTTGAGAGGCATATGGAGGCCTTCGAGAACTTTATTGATCAGTTTGAGATAGTTCATGAGGATGTTACAATGAGGTTGTTCTCCAAATCCTTGTTAGGAGATGTTGTTGTATGGTTTAAGGGTTTTGGAGTTGACTCCATTGGTTCCTGGATTGAATTATTTAATACATTTTTAAAGTGTTGGGGTGAGAACAACTCATTGGATCAGTACCTACATGATTTCACTACTTTGAGAAGGGGAAAAAATGAAGTTTTGTCTTCTTTTAATCGAAGGTTTTACAGCTTGTATTGCAGCCTGCCCCTAGAAATTAAACCTTCTAAGACTATTGCCATGGTATATTACATAGTGTCTCAATACTCTGACCTTGTTTTGTATCTTAGGGAAAGAAATTCTACATCTTTATCACAGTTATTCATGGATGCTGAGGAAGTGGAGGAGAACCTCTGAGCTTGTGGCAGGAGTCAAAATTCAGCATCATGTCAACTCTAAACACAAGGCATATTTTATTTATTGTCCCTATGAAGGAAATATAGTGGATGATTTGGTCCTCGAAGCATGTATCTTTGGCAACCTTTCCTCTGAGTAAGTCACTATCTCAAACATTGACCAAGAGAAACTTGTTGTTGACAAACACTTTGGTAATGAATACTTTGTTGTTAGAGAGCATCCTAAAACAAGACATTTTGAATGTCAAGAGTCAAAGGCTTGTTATGGACAACCTATTTTTGATGAAAATACCAGTGATGGTGATGAACATAATTTTTCTATGATCAGTTTGGAACCTCTTAGCACTATTCCTGTATATGATGATTATGATCCTGATCCTTGTAAATGCTATAGAGGTGTTGAAAGGGATTTTCATATAAATATAATATCTTATCCATCACCAAAAAACGAAAAACCATGTGTATGAGCAGTAGACTATCCCCACGATATATGGAGAGAGGATCAGCAATCAACCAACAGGTGGTTCTGAAATTATGAAGAAACTATTCGACCCACAGATGCCTGTGTCTATCATTCAATCAAGTGTGCATGTAGAGGACATCAAACAAACTGTCAGCATCTTTGAAACATTGAAGGTAACCTTTCATAAATTAATCAGGAATTGCTTTAAGTTTCATGACCCTGTCGATGAGTACATAGAGTTACACTTTTCAAATGCTTTGGAGCATGTAGACTTGATATTTTTATCAGCATTTGAAGGTAATATTGGTGATCATAAGGATGAATTTAGTCAACTGTCACACTTTCCTTGTTTTTTATGGATATTTTGCAATGAAGAGAAGAATTTGGTTACCAAACAGTTTGAATGGTTATGGTGGAAGTTTTTTTTCACCTGAGCAAGTTGTTGAGTTGGTTAGAGTAGGATAGTATAGGAAATAAGCTTGTTTCCGAGCATTTCCTTTCATTCAGTTTGCAGCAGATGTAGTAGTTAGTTTTCTTGAATAAGTGGTAGGTTTTGAAAGTTTACAGAGAATGGTTGACTGTTGACTCCATAGCCCAATGAAAAGGCCACTAAAACTACTAGGTTCTTGGAGCCTTGCAGGGAGGTCTCCATCCCAGTTGGAGCCAAATGTTAGCGCCTAAAATTGTGCTCTTAAACTTTTTAAGCACCTTCATCATTTCATGTTTGTTTTTTTATCTTCCTAGGTCTTTTGCTAATTATCATAATCTTCAAATGCGTCATCAAGCCCTGACAAGCTTTCATTTGATCCCTTTTAACCCATGAACCCTATGGTCTCTGTATTCTAACCTGGTTTTTATTTTTAGCCTAAAAATCCTATTTTTTGTGCCTCTTTATAATTTCAAATAAAAAACTATATTTTTATTTGTAAATTTTACCAAAAAGTGGTGTGTGCTCAAGTGTCAACTTCTATTCCTAATCCTAAGTCACACTACATATCAAGATAATTCATATGCCAAAGACCACATTCAACACAAGCCCAATTCTTTTCCACTTCTCTCATCGAATATTCTATGAGAGCATTGGCGTATATAAAGACAACAATCTCTATTCCCCCGAGACATATGGGATATGTTTCATGAGTCGTTTTTTAAAATAAATTGCAGGCTTCCAGGTGCCAAGTGATTGAGCAGGTGTTGAAGAACTAAATGAAGTCATGATATATATGATGATGTTCCCAATTTCTCTCACATTCCATTGTTTTCATGCATGGATGTGTAGAGGGGAGCGCGCTACGGATTTCACAGTACACTACCAGATTTCCTGGGTGCTACCAACTCTCCTGGGTGTTGTAAGTTTAACAGTATGCTACCAACTCTCCTGGGTGCTACCAACTCTCCTAGGCACTGTGGATTCCACAGTGCACTACCAAAATTCGCTATCGAAATTTTGGCAGAAATTGGATTTTACACAGAGGTATACATGGTTGGACGCTACCCATTCAACACACCTATTTTGGAGATCACGCTACTAAAGCTCGCTACCAAATGATGCTACCAACAGGTACCAAGAATATAGGGGGGGGGAATTATCATCTTAGTGAATGGTTGATGATGTGGAAGGTAGACAAAGATAGCAGCTAATAACATGATGACAGTTACAAGCATCTACAGGACACTTGGCATGTAAGAGGATGTGCATCAAGGGAGGAAGTGTCATTTAAGTCGTTTTGGATTGATTGCCAACATTTTTCCTATTTTGTAGTAGTTTGTTAATAGTTATTAGCATAGGTGTCTGATTGATAGTTTTTGTTGAGGAATCCGATGGGAGGAAGGGCCAGATTGCACCTCTAGTTGTTGCCTTTACTTTTTATTATAAATCGATGTTCCAATTGAGGAAAAAGGGTTGGAATGGTTGAGCGAAGGCTCCCAGATTGTAATTTTCTTTGACTTAGTAAATTGTTCTTTGGTTATGTATTGGACCTGAGAATGTTTTATTAGTATAAGTCAGTTTCTCTTTATATCATCTTGTTACCTCTTATTCTAAAGTGTTCATGATTGGAGGATCCACATGAGTTTGTTATGGTTGTGTTATGATGAATTCTTGATTATAATATTGTTGTGATGTTCTTCAGTTTTCTTTAAACTCTGAATTCAAGAGGATCTTGTGTTTGGGTTTTTTCTTCCTTGGGATGCTTGAAGACATGATGTTAATAGCAGACCTTTACACCTCCCTCACTAAGTCTTCTTCCTATTTACTTTTACTCCTATTCACTAACTGAAGCTAATCAATACCTCATTTGCTTGTGCATGTTAGCCTAGATTTCTAAGTTAAAACCTTATTATTATGAGTCTTGTCCATTTGACCTTTAAAAAAAAAACTCATTTACATTTACAAATATTTTGATGTTATCAAGCTCACCTAATTACAGTATAGGGTGACTTTTGGAGTGTTAATATGTCTGACAGAGATCCAAAATTTACCTCAAAATTCTGGAAAGGATTATTTAATGGATTTGGAACAAATTTGAATTTTAGCATAGCTTATCATCCAAAATCAGATGGTCAAATAGAGAGAGTGAATCAAGTGATTGAAGATATGATGAGGATGTATGTCATGGATAAACCATCAAAATGGGAAGACTACCTACACTTGGTAGAGTTTTCTTATAACAATGGATACCAAGCATCTCTAAAGATGAGCCCATTTGAGGCACTTTATGGCAGAAAGTGCAACACACCAGTAAGTTGGGATAACCCAGCAGACATAACAATGGTTGGGCCAGATTTTCTCAGGGAAATGGAGGAGCAAATGATTAAAATAAAACAAAATTTAAAGGTTTCCCAAGACAGGAAGAAAAGTTATGTTGATAAGGGAAGAACTCACAGGGAATTTAAAGTGGGTGATCATGTATTCTTGAAATTCAAAGCCAACAGAAGTTCCCTGAAGTTGGGAAATTGTTCAAAGTTGGCAGCTCTCTATTGTGGGCCATTTGAAATCCTAGAGAGGATTGGTCCAGTAGCTTATTTGATTGCATTGCCTGCATCTATGTCTGTTCATAATTTATTCCATGTATCATTTCTCAAGAAATATATACCTGATGCTAATCATGTTATTGATTAGAATGTGATTCAAGTGGAGCAAGAAGGCACTTTTCAAGTGCATTTGGTATGCATTCTAGACCAGAAAATCAAATAGCTTTGGAATCAATCCATAGGGATTGTAAAGGTCCAATGGACCTAGTATAGTATTGAGGATGCTACTTGGGAGCATGAGGATGCAATGCGAGTAGAATACCCATGTCTTTTTGAGGATTTTTGAAATTTTGTTGTATATTAGTACATGATGCACTGAGGACAATACATAAATAAGGGGAGGGGATTGTAATATCCCTAGGTTGAACCCAATTGTAATGTAAATGAAAATGTAATTAAGATGGTGAGTTGTTTGATATCATTTTTGTATGCACATTTCATGGCATAGTGCATGCATGTACTGCGCAGTAAAATGAGGAAGTTTGCACATTCTAGGATACCGCGTGCAACAACATAAGTGCACGTGATTTTGAGGCGAGGTAGCCTTTTGTGTATATGCTGCATTTTATAGGATGGTGAGCCAGTTATTATAAGATAGGATTCTTATGTTTTGATTAGGTCGGAGAGCCTAGATGTTAAAGGCCAGTGCACCTATTTTTATATATGTCTCATAATTAATATAAAATGCATCGTTGTGCATAGACCGACCACGATAAAAGAGTATGGGGAACTAAACTCCACTAGTTAGAGAAAGGGTAGGGCTAAAAGTTAAGGAAAAGGGGCTAAGCTAGGGAGCTTTAAGACAAAAAGAAATATTATACTAATATTTCTTAAATCATAAAGTATGGATAATTATGGACTTTAGGTTGTTAGTTTGAGTTGGCACCTGAGACAGAGTCTTTATTGTTGTCTATAAGCCTTTAGCCTGGTTAGGAATCCCTTTACCCGGGTGGAGTTTAGTTCCAACTCGGGGATGACTCACCATTGAGAGTGATGAATAATGTGGTATAAGGTTGGGAGGTTCGTGGAAGGTCTGCATGCAGTTGGTGACATTCTTACCAAGATAAGTGCCAATTGTGTGATAAATTTGCATGCTACATTGTTATTTACGTGCTTATTTTTATGGGTTATCATATGTGTGGTTATAACTGTGTTTATTTTTATGGGTATTTCATGTATATGTTGCATGTATATGTTTATTTTTATTTCAATGTGAATCCATGCATTACCAAATGTATTTGGTTGTTCACATTTTATATATATGTTTCCGCAAGAGTTCTGTGTGTATATATTTTAATTGCCTGTAATGCGAAAAATTTATGTGGCATAGCTCAGTTGGATACTGGGTATGTTACAGAATGTTCCACAAAGAGAACAAAAGAGTTCTCTGGTGTAGCGTGGCCCGACATGGATGGTCGGGGATATTACACTAGATTAGACTAACTCACTAACTAATTTGTTGTTGTTACATAGGATTGCTACAGCCATATATAATAGCATCAAATTCATACTAAAAGCAAGTTTAAAATTTTATTATACATTTCCATTATTGCTTCTGACAACTATTATCATTGTGTCAATTTTAGGCTATCATTTCTTGTCATTTTTGAAGCATTATTGTGGCATGATTGTGTAGTTGTTGCTAAATGTACATTGTTGTTATAAATATTTATATTTCTTCAATTTTACATCATATTGTTTATCTTTCCAGAATTAGTGGTTTTATGAAGCATTGAAATCATATGGTACTTGCAAATAACATTTATTTTCTACTTGTTGTCTTGTTCTGGGTAGGTACACTTAAATCATCTTTTGCTTCATCTCAATAAAACCTTGGAACTTCTTATATGAGTGACATGTGAGAGGGGTTGTATTTTCTCATAAATTTTACCTTAGCCTTCTTAAATCTCTAGGTCACTGGGGACGTCTCCCCTGGGGTACTACTCCTAAATAGAAAAGGTGTCATATTAAGGTGACAATAATATGACATCCTCCTTATTACACCAATTTAGCATCCACTTTCCTTTGTCTTTGGGAAATTACAAATTGTGCAATAATAGGGCACAAATTTTAGCCAATATAGCCTTCTCACAATGGGAGAGCTATCTCAAATGAGATAGAAATGATCTCTATTTATACAAAACCCTCTAATAAGAGTTTTCCCACAAAAATTAGGGTAACCAAAAATTAAGGGGACAATAACCCTTACTTTTCCCCTTTAAAATATAAAATAATATTATTTAATTCTGTTTTTCACAGAAGAGAAACCCTAGAAACATGACATCACCCCTCTTTTTGGGAAACATTTTGCACATTTGGTAAAGTAGTTGAGTTGGAGAAGGGAGAACTATCCCTCCAGAAGCCAATTTTTTTCAACCAAATCCTTTATTCCATGATCCATGGGCCTATACCTCAAAATGTTCCAAGTGTCCATCATCACCACCACAACCTAGCCCTAGGTGATGCCAAGCCCTCAAAAGGTTACATTATGTCCCTTTCAAACAAGTTGTTTGGAATTTAGGGGCTGGAAAAGATCCTCCAAGGTGTTCTATAGACCTCCAAATGAATTCCATCACCATCCAGAGTGTGGGCCCTTAAAATCCAACCTGTGGGCTTCAAGCCCCGTGGAAGCCCAAGCTAGGCTTGTTCTTCCAAAACTGTTCAACAACTAGGTCCTGTAAAGACAAATGAATATGCCCTCCAAGGATATCAAGTCAAATGCATAATTATAAGTAAATAAAATATCCATCTAAGAATGTACATCCAAACCACCTCATCAAAATAAACCAATGCTTAAAGACCCTATACAATTTTCCAAGTTTAGGTATGGGATGAAAGTCTACTCGGTTACATTCTCATGTTTTTTCGAGTGTGCGAAATAACTAAGACTATGATCGTTAGTGTGACAAGTTTAAATGGAAAAATAATGATTAGAAAGATTTTATGACCAACCTAATCTAGACATAAGTGAAAACGGTTGACCGTAGCTTCGATACCAACAACTTCAAAATTGCCCTTCGAACTTGAAATTACCAATCCTAGAAGAGTTTGGTACAAATGAAATGGTAAATAACATTTTTATCCCTATTTCATTGTTATAGGGTTCATTTTTTCTAACCTCTAGTCTATTTTGGGTTTTAAAATCTTTTTCAGAGATGTCACTAATACCCTGGAATGTAGATTTGTCATCACTTGCAGGTTTCGAAGCAGTCTTTTTTCGTTTAACGGTGTCACATTGGCGAGCACATTCTTAGTTCTTTCTCATGCTCAAAAAAACATGAGAATGTAACCCAATATACTTTTATCACTTTTTAGGACATGTAAAGGTTATACGAAAAAGGAACCCCTAGAGTCTCCTTTAAGCTCTTTTCAGACTCTCTAAACATGAAAATATTGTCGAGTGATCTTGCTTCCTTTCACACTCGTTAAAAGGTTTGAAAGGGTGTCTTCTGAGTGGTAGTTTGTCTCTTTTTCAGCCTCGCGAGACTAAAATTATGAAAAAGGCCAACGTTGGAGTCATCTTTAAGTTATTTTCAGACTCTCTAAACATGAAAAACCATCGAGTTTTCCTTCTCTGGACTCGTTAAAAATTACACATTTAAGAGCCCATATGGGACCGAACCCTTACTTCTTCCAGTTCGTTAAACAAAGGAAGAGGAACTTACTGAAGGTGAGTTATATCTAGCATGTGTTATCCTCCTCAAGCTTGTTAAATTAAAAATAGGTACTCATCTATCTGGGTGGGGGGAAAAATTGAAGGAAATGGGTCAAGGTTTTTGAGAATCCTTTATGGAAGCTTTTGTCTCCCTTGAACATGGAACATGTTTGTGTCTCATCTTACAATTGGGTAATATACTTGTCTCTTATTCATACCAATTCCATGTGTCTTCATACTTTTCCATCCAATCTAAGAGTGCTCTTATTGTCATCACATTACATTTTGGTACTCGTTGAGTCAATGTTCCCAAGTCAGTTGTTGTGCCTCATCATGTTCAAGGGAAGTTTCACTTCAAACCATCCATCTATAGTATTACTAGTTTCCATTTCTTGTGTCATTTCATACTCATTGGATTCACCATCTTACATCACTTTCCTATGTCAGTTTCATGTCGTTGATGGGGGATACATCAAGGCCCTCCTTCGACGAGTCTCTTCATGTCGACTTCAACACATCATCCAGGAATTAGAATTAGAAACCAATTAGTACCTTGGGACCTGCATGCCTCAATGGTAGGCCTCCTCACCTTCGACAATAGGTTTTCATCATTGACCTATGATCGAATGATTCCATGAATGTTTGAATTCAGCTCATTTTTTCACATTCGTTGGAATGTACTAGGGTACATTGGGATTCATTGACATCATTGGTGATTTCCCTCGCACTTGTTAACAGTTTACTTCAATGACTGGTAATCAAGTGGTTTCTACCATGTTCGACATCAAAACATCTATTCACATGACTAGATTCGTATAAGATCAGGATTGGAACGAAGACCCTGGGTTGAGTATTCACCCTGTTAAACTTCTTTTCCCAAGATGCGAAGGGGATCATTTGAGCATGCTGATGTATATATTTTCACATAGATCCACATCATATTGGTCCATGGCTATGTTTTATCATCTCGTAGATCCATTGTCCATTTCTCATGGCTACGATCAGTTCATGTCATGGAGGTATGGATCCACATTATATCTTTGGTGGCCATATCCTTAGTCAATATTTTTCATGGATTCACAGTGTATTGGTCGGCAACCATGCTTTCAGTCATCTTGTATTCTGAGCATAGGTATGCCTGCCTCGAAAATGAAACATTTTTTAATATTATTTGATGGTTGTTTGCAGCTTCTTCTAGGTTCTCCAACTCCACACCCTTGCATTAAAGATTTGTGAAGTGCTTCATCCACCATTCTCTCTTCTGACCCCACACTTTAGGGGGCATTCTGTTACACATGAAATTTTCACACCTAGGTACCTCGCCCTAAGTGTTGTAAGTGTCATATAAGTGTCTCATACACCTTGACACCATGGAATAACCTATGTCACAATCCCTAGTCAATGTGAAGGAGGGATATATTACATGAAGGCCAAAATACTAAGTGCACATGAATTATTATTAATGTTCATGAAAAAGAAATTAATTAAGTGTGAGAATCAAGTGCACATGAATTATTATTCATATTCGTGAAAAATAAATTAATTAAGTGTGAGAATCTACCTCACATTTGGTTTCCTATTTTTTAGGGAAGGTGGAGGATCTCATGGATGGTTGAAATATTTCCTCCCTAAAATCCTTGAGAGACATTTCCTCCATAAAATCCTTGATATATATTTCCTCCCTAAAATCCTTAAGAGATATTTTCTCCCTAAATATCTTTCAGATCCCTTTTTAGTGGATTTGATGAGTGATCCTCTCCATGGTGGTTAAGCCTCCAAATCCTATATAATGAGGGATTTCCTTGGAGATGGGAGAGGGATATTAGAGGTATCAAACCTATGGTATTGGGAGAAATATTTAGGATATCAAGCCTATGATTTTGGGAGCTTTGTGCAAGGGATAGATGAGGAGGACTTGGACAGGTTGTTGCGACTTCATCTATGGTTTGTAAGTATCCCTTTTGAGTTCTCATTAATATATGCTTGGCCTATTCCCTTATAGTATGTGTATCTTTACATATGTTTTCTATTATAGATGGATTTTATTAGACTAATATTATAGAGTAGAGTAGGAGTTCTTTGTCTTCTTGTTATCCATTGCATTGCATGTGTCAAACGGTGCCAAAGAGCTATAGGATCAAGCTCAAATTGGTGCAGCGAGGACAAACACCGGAATAAGGTGCATCACACTTTATTCCTTCTCCTTCTCTTTCTGATTAGGTAATTATATTCAAAGGGATATTAGTGTCCAATGTTAGCATATTTCTATCTTGATATAGGGGTCTAGAATCCAAGAGGAGATTGACCTGTCCACAAGGGTATTTTCCTACAAAAGAGGGTTGCCAAAACAACCTATTGGGTGAATTGTACCTCAAGTTTAGGGGTGTTTCCCAAGGGGACCTATTTCTAATTCATGTGGATGAGGCGTCATGGATAGGGAGAATATTTTTTTCCATGGGGTTCATGACATACAAATGTTTGTCGTGTCTCATTTATGGTTGCCTTTGTAGAGGGTGTGTTGCACCTTCGTTTTCAATGCAACCTTTTTCCAAGCCCATTTATTCATTTTGTTTTTTTAAGATGTCTCCAGGTTGAATCCAAGGTGTGGATTCTACCTAAGCATTAAAAATAATGCCCACACATTTTCCACCTTGGTTGGCATTTTGTTATTAGTTATTTTTTTACGGGTCCCACTAGTTTCTTATGAGAGACATTTCATTGTCCTCAGGATCCTTGGGCAAGCATCTGGAAGGTTCATGATTGGATTTTACCTTTTTCCAGCTACAAGCCTCTGGGTCTTCAGCCCCTTCTTCCCATGAAATGAGGGACAACCCCCTCTTGGGTCAGTACACCCAAAAATCCCAAAAGGTATGGAGATGAGGGGATGAAGTGTGGAAATTGACAGGTATGGTCAAGAATGGCACGATGATTCATAAAGAGGACCTTCCAGTAGAAAACTTATCCCCAAGGGTGACCCACTTACTAGGGCGCAATGTCAACCACCAAAGTGAAATAAGGAAAAGAGCATAATGTCCAAGCAAATGTTACATAATCAAGAGAAGTAATAGATAAAAAAAACTCAATTGCCTCAAATATTTAAATGACACTCACCATAATACATGGCTTGTACCTCATGGAGAAAGACCCAATGTCTTCTGAAGGCCATCCAATGTAGTGGATACCATCATGATGAACATTGTTGGTCAGGTTATTTCTTCGTACTCCATGTCTGCAGCCTAAGGGCCTCGATAGATCATCTCCTTAGTTATCCCTAGGATTTGGGGATAACAGGATTCACTCTGAGATACACATGATCTCCCACCTTGAACTCTTTGTGAGTTATTTTTTTGTTTGCATAGATCTTCTTCCCATCCTTGGCTACTTTCGAATTATGCCTTATCTTAATCATTTCCTACTCCATTTCTTTTAACATCTCGAGCCCAAGTGTGATCTTTTCCACTAGATTGTCCCAACTACTCAGAACTCTAAACTTTCTTTCATACAGAACTTCAAATAGACTCATATTCAATGATTCCTTGTAAGCATTGTTATAGGAGAATCCTACCAAGGGTAGATATTCTTCCCATTGTTTGGGTTGATGCATAACATGCATCCTCAACATATCTTCTAATATTTTTTTCACTCTTTCAGTCTGGACATATGTTTGAGGATGCTAGGCCATGTTAAATGTTAATTGTGTTCCCACGCCTGGAAATAAGCTTTTCCAAAAACTTGAGGTTATTTTACAATCTTTTTCCGAGATTGTATTCTTGAGTAGACCATGCAATATAAAAAAATCCTTCACGAAAATTTTAGCAACATTTATGGACTTAAAAGTAGATTTGATAGGGATGAAGTGAGTTTCCTTCCTCAACTTATCCACTACCACCATGATTTCATCATGTTGTTTGATTTTCCTTGGTAGAAAAGTAATGAAATCCATGGAGATAGTCTCCCATTTCCATTCTGAAATTGTTAAAGGTTGCAATAAACCTGTAGGATGCTTGTGTTCAACTTTCACCTATTGACACTCCAAACACTTGACAATGTATTATGCAATATCTTGCTTCATTATTAGGAAATAATACAATTGTCTTATTGTTATTACCATTTTTTGGTAATTAGTATGACCTATATAGGGTATCCTATGAAACTCATCCATAATCAATCCCTTCAGCTCTGCTAACTTTGCTACATATAACCTATTATTATACAACAACAATTCATTAGTTCTAAGATGATAGAATTTATATTTTCTCTCTCTAGGTTCTTATTGTAACCTTACTTTTACATGATTGAATAACTTGTCTCCTTGTGAGAGGGATTTGATCCTTCATTGGACATCAGACTCTCCCATGCTTGTTAATGCTAAGTGTATATCATGCACACTCCAACTGAGTGTGTCTACCACTTTATTTTCTTTTCCCTTTATTTTCTTGATTTCAAAATCAAACTCTTTGATCAATTCCATCCATCTGGTCGATCTAGTGTTAAACCTTGGTTGGTCGAACAAATACTTTAGTCCACAATGGCTTGTCATCAATATGAACCTTATTCTAAGTAATTAATGCCTCCACATCTTCAATGCATGCACAATTTTTGCGAGTTCCATATCGTGAGTGACATACTTATGCTCGTGCTCATTTAATTTTAGTGACTCGTAACTTATCACTTTTCATTATGACATAATCACTCCATCAATTCCTTCCTTGTAAGCATCAATACAAACCAATAAATATTCCTCAGGGTCTACGATATTCAAAACAAGGGAATTGGTCAAAAGGTGCTTCAGTTGTTCAAAGTTGGCTTCACACTCTGCTAACCATATAAACTTTTTCCCTTTTCTTTGTAAGGAGGTAATGGGATGACCAATCTTGGAAACTCCATTTATAAACCTTCTATAATACCTAGATAATCCCATGAAATACCTTACCTCCATTACATTTCGAGGGGCAGGCCAATCCATGATTTCCTTGATCTTTTTGGGATCTATTGCCACTCCTTATGATGAAATTATGTGGCCTAAATACTGGATTTATTTTTGAAAAAAATCACACTTGTTGAACTTAGCATACAATTAGTGCTCTATCAGCACTTACAACATCATTATAAGATGTTATTCATGCTCTTCTCTAGTCTTGGAATACACCAAAATTTCATCCACAAAAACTAAGACAAACTTGTCTAGATATTTGTTGAGAACACTATTCATCAAGCACATGAAGGTATATGGTGAAACGGTGAGTCCAAATGGCACCAAAAAAAACTCATAGTGTCCATACCTTTTTCTAAAAGTTGTCTTGTGGATATCCTCATCTTTAATTCTGACTTGGTGATATCCTGATCTCAAATCAATATTTGAGGAAATTGAAGCTCCCCTGAGCTGGTTAAAGAGATCATCAATTCTAGGTAATGGATACTTGTTCTTGATGGTCATATTGTTCAAATACCTATAGTCAATACATAGTCTCAATGTACCATCCTTCTTTTTCACAAATAGATCTAGTTATCCCGATGGAGACACACTCGGCCTAATGTAACCTTTATCCAACATCTCCTTCAATTGTACCTTTAGTTCCACCAATTCTATCATGCTCATCCTATAAGGTACTTTCGACCTTGATACTACTCCGGGCACGAGATCTATCAAAAAATCAAGATCTTTCTTGGGAGGTAGTCTAGGCACCTTCTATGTAAATACATCCTTAAACTCCCATAACACAAGGTGATCTTCAGTCTTCAACTCATTTATGTTTGTTGAGTTAATCACTTGTATCAGATACAAGGGGAACCCTTTCTGACTAAATTCCTTAACCTGCAATGTCGATATTTGTCTTACTGACACTGGCTTCTGAATTCCTTGCAAAATATTTGTACTTCCTTCTTCGTTTTCATATTCCAATTTTGTCTCATAACAGTTCAATTTTTCCTTATGGGTAGCTAGCCAATCCATACCTAATAGTATATCACATGATCCCAAAAGTAGGATGTTCAAGGATTATTGAGTATGCAGTCCACTCATCTCAAATGGACAGGCTTCTATCATTTCTACCACTTTTATCTTAGTTCTAGTGGCTAATTAGACCAACCATGCTTTTTCGTGTTTCTTCCTCTGTAAAAAAACATGCTTCAACAACTTGGGGTGAAACATAAATAAGGTTAGATCCAAGGTAAATCAAAATAGAAATGGGTTGTTTGGAGATTGTAGCTTTCAACTCCACTATTGAAGCCTAGTGGTCTTATTGTCGATTGTCTATCACTACATATATATTCGGCATGCTCCTGGCCACATCATTGACAGTAGCATCTTCCTGCACGTGATAAACTCTCTTATTATCTTGTTGCCTATGAGGGAAATCCCTCAACGGGTGTGGTTCTCCACATCCTCGGCATTGCAAAGGTCCTTTATTGGGTTCCACTACCCTTTCTCTTTCTTGTTCCATTGGTTTATTTCCACATTGAGATGGAAATTTTTGTTTATGCATACTTCTACTTGGTTGACCCAACTATGCACCCTTCTTCAGATTCTTATAAGGGAATAATTTAAATCCATTTTTCTAGAATCCACCCTTATCCTTTATTTTTCATGTTTTATAAGGATCATGCTTATGTTTAGACTGATCATAGCAACACTTTGCCTTCCTTATAGTGTCCTCCAAGGTCTTGGTCTTATCAAATTTAATTATGTCCTTGTAGGACTGTGGTAATCCACTGAGAAAATGTTGTATCCTAGTTTTCTTATCCTTGAGGTAAGGAACATACCTCAAAAACTCCATAAATCTCTTAGAATATGCATCCATAGTAATTTGTCCCAACTTATTCCCATGGAATTCCTTGATTTTATCATCATAATATTTCTTTGATAGATATGTGTTTATGAAGTACTTCTCAAACTACTTCCAGGTCAAATTGATCTCCTTTAGTCCTTTGATCTCCTTGAGATCCTCCCACCATATGGAAGCTCCTCCATTTATATTAAATATGGAAATCCTTGCCTTTGTATTTTTTGAGTAATTATGTACCCGAAATTACTTCTTCAAACCCAACAGCCACACTTCGACTACTTTTCCCTTCTTGATTTCACCATCAAAACTAGGAAGCTTCACTTTCTTGTATTCCTCATTCAAGGAACTCTGTGAATGTCTCTTCCTTTTCCTCTTAGGGATACTTGATCCAGTGTTACTACTAGACAACTCCTTAGAATAAATATGTATGTTGGATGACTCGGTGTAAATACTCCCATTATATTTACTCTTCTTGGCATTCTGATGCCTCATCTTGGAAGAACTCTTTCCTGTGTCACTATGGGATAATCCATGCTTTTGAAAATATGAAGGGCTTTTGAACCTCTTTGCTTGTTTTAAATCTGAATTACTAGGGCCTTATCGTAGATGCTTCTGAATCTAATACAAGCTCTGGAATAGAACTACATTCAACTCTACCTGTTCATTCTGATATCTCATGATTCTCTCAATGTTTGCCTTCAGACTTATGACAATAGCTACCAAATTTGGAGGGGTTTCCTTGTCCCTCTGACCATTAGATTCTTCATATTTGAAGTGTGATGTGTCCTCCATGGTACACTACACGATTAGCTTCCACTATCATATGTGTTGAAATAGAAAAAAATTGTTATACATTACATAAATCAACACCATGGCACACATTCTTGGCAAATAACAAGTGTTTTCAAATGATCTTAAGCGACCTTGGTGACCCATACAATCCTAGAGTTTGAACTATGTTATGACACCACTCTATAACACACCTGACCCCCTAACACCAATTAGGCTAAGGGGATTTTCAATTTTCCTCTTATTGAACACTTGATATGAGTATTTGGGTTCGTTATTGCCTATGTGAAGACTTCTCTTATCACAAAACAAAATATTATAACTCTTGCAATTCACTACAAAAATCCTCCACAAGGTTTTCTTTGGTGATCAAGGGCTTAGGAACCCCCAATTGAATAATTAGCAATCTCCTTGGCCTCAAAATGATCACCTATGGCTATTCAGACTCATTCTCATCAAGATTCTCAATCGCCAGAGTCGACCTCCTCTTCGATGGCATTGTTCTGACAGATTGTCCTCAAGTATCCAATGGTCCTCGAAACAAAGCTTACAATGACTATGATTACATCAAAGTATCTACCTACATGAAGGTTATACTTCCCTTAAACTCCCATTCTAACTATTATGAATAGTACCCACAAAAATCCACGGCTGAGATTAAATCTCGCCATACATCAATCAATAGTTCACCTTCATTCTTGAAGTCCCTCTCCATATGGGAATATCCATCACATATCCATTTGGGTGTCATGAACCACTCCAATGGACTTACTCTAAACTCACTCATTTCGACTGATCAAACATTGCATGATCACCTCATACGATAAATGTCATGTATCTCGGGATTTACAATTGTTATCCATATAATGTTCATGAACCCTCCTCCTTGGAGAAATTCACACAAAATCTAATGGTTGATATCCCACTGGGAATATCCTACTAGATCAATGGACCTAGGAATCCCAATTCATCAAACTCCTTCACAACCTTCCATCTAGGCCTCCGACAACCTTCCCTCTGATAGACTCTTGACTAGTATCAAACATCCCAGAATCATCGATATTCTCTTTGATGATCAAAGAATATCATTAAATTGAACCTCTCCCTATTGGATTCCCAACACAACCTTGTGCTAGGCCATTCCGACGACCTCATCCTATGACCAATGGTCAGGATTTTCTAGCTAAGTTGATCCAACGGATGCAAATCCTTATGACTTAAAACACTAGTTTTCTTCATGACATTGGTCTGAATATAGACTTAACCAATTCAATATCATTCCTCTGGTCTTCACCAAGATTCTACTAGACCTTCAAGAGCTCGAGGATCTAGGTTTTTAAACCAGATAAGTCATTCTAGTAGGAACTTGGGAGAAGAGTTTTCATGTCTTGCAAACTTTCCATCTAATTCAGGTGAACCTTTCGGGACTTAAGGTTCCTCAAGCTACATAGGGCTCCCCAAACACTAGGGCACTTTAGTCATTGTCCAAATGAAGGATTTTTCCATATCTTATAAGATTTCCTCTCAAGAGAAAGGCATTTCAAGGAAATGAGGCTCTTAGAGTCTACACAAAGACTCTCCCCAATCACTAAGAAATATCCTCTACCAATTTCAAGATGAATATTTTCTTCATATCTTGTAAGATTTCCATGCAAACCCTTGTAGTTACAATAGGGATACACCCTACCCTTACACAGTTCTCATGGATTCATAATTTTAACAGGTTGTCCATTCAAAAAAAATATAATTACTCCAATTTACTAGAAATCTAATCATCCTTACATACATTCATATTTCCTATTTAAACCATGAAATAACAAATTTACATCAAACATATTGAGTTAAAACACTTATTTTTCCAATGATTTTTAACAGCCAACTAACTCAGAGATGACACCTTTCCTCCCAACCTTAGGCTATGCTGAAAAGTGCCTTCCTATAGAATTCCACCCCCATGGCAAGCCATGATACCACAAGGGGATTTGATTCAGTTGGTTGTCAGATTTAGAATGATCCAGGAAGGTTACTCCCCTTCCTCCACTGGAAACAGTTGAAGTTTCCATCTTCCCACTAAGCTCGGGACTTCCATAGGTTTATCATGCACCCTTCCCACTATATTTCCTCTACACAGGGATTCCTTTCTATGCTATATAGTCCCTCAGTGATCTCCCTTATCAATTTTGGTTTCTTTCCAGCAGGTACCAAGTTGTAGTCCTCCCTAGCTCCAGTCTAGATATGGGTCTTCTTTGTTCCAGGGTGATCATTAATCCTTTGGAAAATATTTCTATTTTCTTCAAGAACAACTTTCCAACTTAGTCTATTCCTCATATCAGTGCAAGTGAACACCTCCATTCCTTGCACCATATGTCTATGAGTCTGCAACTCACTCAATATTCCAAGATTTATGTTTCTCATTTGTTGTTGTGATTTGTTGCTCCCTTTTCTCTTCTCATATGCGCATCTACTTCCTCTTCTGTGTATTTTATCTATGTTTATAATCTCGGATGTCTCTCTTTTCTCCCTTGGTGATTTTTTTCCACATTTGGTCTCTTCCTCCTCCAATCCTTGTGTAATACCCCGGTTTTGAGACCCTGGATTAAATAATGTATTTTTTTATTTTATGAAAGGTCGAAGTTCCTACTAAATGTAATGTTGTGATCATTATTAATAATAAAATACATCGTTGGCTACTAGACAGACAAGGACAAGAGTTATAGGGGCGTATGATTCCACAAAAGAGGGGGGATTAAGGGGCTAAGTCTTTTTATTATATTTTATTTACCCATAATTGTTTTAATGGATATAAGTGGTTACATAAGCTTATTTGGGAAGGACATGTGGTTATTGATTTCCAAGTAAATATATAAACCCATCTTTTGGTTTTTTGGGGGGTTTGCACTCTTCATTGTGTTCACCCTTTCATTCATTGTTGCTCATTTATCATTCCTCATTCATTCTTGTTCTTGGATTGGGACATGGGGGTGAATTGTTGAGGAAGAATCCATTGTTTGATGACTATAGTAGTGACTGGTGTATTACATCCATGAATTGATTCATGCATGCCTGAGATGCATTTGCATGTGTTAAGTTTTGTTCACAACTGGGAATCATAAGACTCCCATCATGGATATTATTGACCAAAATCACTAGAGCTCTAAAAATAAGTGGAGAGCCTAGGGGACTGCATAGCAATGAAGGGGGTTCATTGTCTTTGGGTGTTGTAGGGTGGAGAGAAGAGGGTTGGTGTACTTTGGATTGTTGTGTCTTGAGAAACCTATGACAGCTTAAGTGTTGACCAATTGAGAAGTTGAGTGTTGTCCCGGAACCCGTCCTTGTGGATTCATAGCCCTAACTTGGGGGTGACATTGATGTTGAGACTTGGAACAATAGTGTCTACAATTGGGTGGAACGTCCTTGGTCTTCAGTCAGTTGGTGATCAATTTTTTTTAAGACAAGTGCTCTTTGTCATGGTTTCCTTTGATTCTATATTTATTTCCGTTGTGTATAAATTATTATTTCCTAGATTCATCTTTATAATATGCATGCTTTTTGGTTATTATTTTGCATGGCATATTGTTCATTTATTTTATGTTGTAGCATGAATCTTGATTATTGCATGTCAGTCTTTCATGCTTCTTTATTAATTAAATGTTATCAGAACTCAAAATCAGTTTTGAAGTGCATTTTTGAAGTAGCGTGGCCAGCCTGTGGGTGGCTCGATACGTTAAGCCTTGGGATTCCCATGACTATTGTCGGAAGCAAACTCTACTCAAGGGTCCGAATTTTGAAGGGAAAATTACAGGAATGTACTTCTGTCATATTTTTCAGATGACCCTTGCCTCTTCAAGAGATCATATATGTCATCCATATTAACTGCTTCAACCACCAGTCTTGTTTCTTCATAATTACTCACGTGGTTCCATGAAGGTTCAATTATGATGGTAGGTGTGTATTTATGTTTTTCAACTGTATGCAAGCTTGCTAATCAAGCTTTATGTTTTCCTTACTAAAACTTATGAATTTCCATCTAAGCAAATCCACCTCACCAACCATCTTAATTCATTAATTCCCACTTGTGATATCATGGCCAATACTCAAGCCTTTTCCTTCTTAGTCAGTTGTCTGATGTTTTCCATTAATCAAAACATAATTATGTGCTTCATAATTACATTATATGAAGTATTTTAGCATAATTACAGTCATGGGGGGAAATAGGGTGTTACATAGTCACTCCAATTGCATGATTTATATTCTAGTTGATTCTTCCAATTCTACCTTGTATATTTTCCCCTATGGTCAGATTAAATACCTCTCTGGGTCGAATTAATTATTGGTCAGTTGATTCAGATTCCCTTTGGTCATTTTCCCCTTCAATATATTGACTTTCATTGAACTTGTTTCACTAATTTCTCAAGCTTTTTGATTTCTCTATCTACCATCTTGCTAGGTGCCTTCATTCATACCATGTTTTCTTTCTCTTTAAAGTTGAGGAATTGGAGTTGGAAATGCATTGGTCTAGAGATTTATTAAAGAAATTTAGTAGGAGGGATTATATTTCTATTGATTGACATTGATGTTGAAAATAATTCCTTTGTTCTTTTTTTTATGTATTGGAGTTGGTTAAGATAGCCTTAGGAAAATGGATTTTTACCACAAAGTTTCATACAATTAAAACACCAATACAAGAATTCCATCATTCAAGCAAGAAGAAATAATTTATCCAAGAAAAGGATTGTCCAAATTTGGGTTAATAACACACTATCCAAGAACAATCTTGAGTCCTAAGAGTGCATTGTGATTATGCATAATAGAGAAGAGTTCCAATTGTATTAATGACACCTATATGAATGATATGTAAAGGTTAGTTGAGTATTTCCAGTAGATACTACTCATTCTCTTTTATCTTGAATGCTTCCCCCATTCCACTATTCCACCATCAAACTGGGTGGCCATTACTTCAATTTTATTTTGCTGTTGAAATCATATACAAGTTACTCTTTCCAAGTGTTTCCATCTTTGCAGTGCTAGGGTTTTGAGGTTGGAAATAAATACCTCTAGAGACTACAAATAATTTATGCTTAGCTTTAATAGGAAAATAGAAATCCCAAGTTCAAGTATCTCCATACGTTAGGGTACATTTAATTGTTGCATAGACAACTAACTATCATGTGTAGGCTACACTAAGAGAAGATGTCTAGCATCCATACAAAAGACTAAGTTAGTATGGAACACAAAATTTCATAAAGAACCTAAGTCTTGTAGTCATTCTAAAAATTGGGTGCATAGGAGAACAAGACAAGTCCTTGTATAGGGAAAATGAGTAGAGGTCTAGTGGCCTTTCATAAGATAGAGTCCTATGTCCAATAATAAGATAGAGAACATAAAGAGAATTTTGCATAGTATCTGTGTTGGTGAAGCAAGCGAGCTACAAGTCCCTCAATTGTGGATCGCTAATTGTTGTATGTTTCTAGGTTGTTTATTATTGCAACTACGATTTATTTAATTTCTACATATTCTTATCTCATTGATTAGTGTAAGAAGTGCACTGGAGTTTCACCTTGTTGACTAATACCTTATCATGTTTATTCATAAAGAGGGTTTTAAAATTTTGAAAAATAAAGTCAATATATTATGGGGATTGGTTGGGGAGTGATGTAGGATACATGGGGGTTTATATGTACTATGGGTTGTAGAAAGGGGTATCTAGTAAAAATTATGGATACCTAGTAAAAAAATGGAGGTTTTTTAATTGGAAAGATGTATTGGGAGGGGGATTTAATAAAAGTATTTTGAAAGGTATTTATCAATATTTAGTGAAATTAGGGTTATTATTTAATATCCCATGAATGCACATGTTATGTTATAGGTTCATTGAGTGAAGACCCCATGAGGAAGTGTATTATGCACCTCTTCTTCCTTTCATAAT
>ML791363.1:46354-62856 GCA_009831015.1 Picea engelmannii
ATATATATATATTGATTGATTGTAAATAGGTTAGTTTACCAACTCACCGAAAGAATTTGAGATATATATATATATTGATTGATTGGTTGTAAATAGGTTAGTTTACCAACTCACCGAAAGAATTTGAGTAGTCGTAACTTATTAGTCCCTGCCTCAACAAGGATTATAGATTTCGCTTTGTCGTCAAAGTGATATGACTTCCCATTATTTCCTTCCATAAATTTGGGATATCCTAATGTTTTGAAAAAATCATATATTAATTTGAATTTTTATAAAATCAAAAATTATTTGTTGAATATTTTAATTTTCTATATTTAATTTTTGATTGGCCGAGGCATCTTGATAAGAAGTAATTTTCCCTGGTGTATGTCAAATATTTTCACTATTTGTCAAGTAAAAAAACTTATTTATAATTATAAATTAAATTATCGATGGGTTTGAAGGCTTTGACAGTGCATATCTGCATATCAGAGCACTCAACCACAAGACCCTGCAGTCGATGTTGACTGCAACTACTTACTTTTTCCACTACCACCACTTGTTCGAAGATGTTTCTGCATGCATGTTTCCCTTAACAAAATTCCACTTGGATTCCTTTTTCTCGCCCCCATGGAGCTCTCTATCTACTTTACTTATTTCTCTCCTGCGATGCATAGGATAATATTCATGCATTACATTTCCTTTGATCCCTACAACATTTGAAGGGAATTGCATCAGAGTTATTCATTCAATTTCCTTTGATCCCTACAACATTTTAATAATCCCCTCAAGAAATTAAACTATGAGTAATTTGGAATTTGAAGTCTATTGTGGTAAATGCCAACACCTCATACTTGATGGATGTTTCATGTAGATTAGACGCTTAAGTGTTGTAAGGTGTTGTGAGGTACTTCATGGAACTATATCTATCTTTTTTTTCATTCCAATACTGATTTTTTTTTGTGGATTGGTAGTTAAAATTGGTGAATAAATAATATATGAAATTCCACCTTCTAAGCTTACACCACTAACCAACATAATTATTAGAAAGAAAATTTGTATTTCCAAGTATTGTTGCATCTTAAACCAACAAGATTTAATGGATACTATATTATTTTATTATGGATACTATACTACTTAATAACAATAACATGGAGTATACATGAAGAAGAGAGAAGAATATGACTAAGAGAACAAACCATGAGGTATATGTGAGGATGTCATTTGTTTTTTTTCTTGAATCTCTGAGTTTTTGTTGTAAAATGGTATTACATACATGTTATATTTCATTACAAAGCATGATAATTAGAGAATTTACATAGATTGTGAAGATTGTTCATGGAAGAAAGCTTTATGTTCATGTCCTAGAAATGAGAAGCTTCCTTGCATTGTTTCTCCCTACACTTGTAGCAAACCCAAAAATACTAACAACAATCAGGCCTTTTTAACTATGTGGGGGCTAAGTCTAACACATACACATAAATAAAAGTATGGTTGGGTAGCTTAATAACCTATGGTTTTGAAACCAAACTTCGGTTTGCTTGGGCTCTATGTTGGGAGGTATTGGGCGTTCTTGTATGAGCTTCTAGCGAAAAATAGAATAGGTTTTAGTACAATCATGGTAGATTTTCTCTAGTTCCTCCACCTACTAGGCCATGTAACACACATATTTTCCTTGGTCCATACATGATTAATTTCCTCTTTCCCAGATGTCACTTCCATTGCCCAAGTGCCCAACCGGTAAAGCCCACCAAGATAGCTTCTTCTTCAATTTACAGTAATAGTTCCAAGCCTTTGGAAGAGTTGACGAAGTAGCCTAGAATCCACAAGCTCCATTCAAACAAAAACTAGTCTTCTTCACAAATAAAAAATGAACAAAAATAGAATTCTTTTTCAACCAGATGTTGCCTCAAAAGAGGATCTTAATTGACTTGTTGATAGACTCTGTTGATGAGTTTGACCTTTGAGTATTTTTCTACAAAAAATTGATTAATTGGTAATGGCAGTGTATTTCATGCATCGATGAGTCACCCAATCCCGATGAAAAACTTGGTGTGGGACATCATAGTTTGTATACTCAAACAAGAAAAAAAGTGCCATTCTACTTCAATAAATTGACCAATTTTTTCTTACGTTTTAGCTAAGTGTGAATCGGAATTTTTCCTTCCTATGTCAACTGAAATTTAGTCGAGACTAATTTTATTTTACATATTGAAGAAGCTTATTATCACCTGTAAATGTATTGTATATTTTTGTAGGGAAAGGGATCGGCTACTATGCAGAGTTGTTGCTAGGGTTTGATGAGCCCGCATGAGGCAACTGTTGTCATATGTTGGAAATAGTAATTACAAGTCGGTTAGATATTTATGTCTCCGTCGATTTGTCTGTCATTCAATATGTCAGTAGTTGAATTGTTAGTCAATCAGTCTCACAATCTACAAGTGAAAATTCACACATTTACTCAAAGTCAATCGACCAATGTTGAAGTTATAAATGGATTCGATCTCTATCTTCTCAAGTTATGATAAGTGGTTGAAGATTCATTCAAATTAATGGTAGTCTTTAATTTTGAGTCGCTCTTAGCTTCCGTATGAATTCTCAGTCGAAGTCCATATAAATTCCAAGTTGTTTAGATAGTCGATGATGCTGAAGAGAAGTAGTATGTAGAGCAAAAAAGAGAGGTATAGAGAATAGTCGAGAACCAACGGTAGATAAGGAGTTGAATAAGTGTGATCACAAGCTCTATGTCTATAAAGTCAGTAGACCATTGGAGTCGAAGCTCATCTCTGTCATTTTATTTTGTATTCGCGCACTGCACCAAGTTCATTAATATCAAGCATTTTGTGTATTGACAAGTTTCTTTCTTATTTATGAGTTTATGTGCTAAGCATAGCATTGTGTTATTCCACATTCATAAATCATTTCATTAAGTGTGTGTATTCACAGTGTGCATCAAACTGAGTAGTTTGAGTAGTTAGAAGAAAGGACACAAATGTATATTTTTTGGGTATTCTAAAGAAACAAAAGGATACAAGATGTATGACCATGTCACAAGAAAAGTCATTATCAATCACGATGTTCAATTCATGGAGAATGAATCATGGGATGGAATCATAACAAATGCAGTGAAAATTGTTGATACAATGGAACATGATGACATGGGAGATTAAGTGGTTAAAACACCATGCATATGTCAATGTGCAGTCCCTTATACACCTAGCACTGCGACACAAATCATCGCGCATAATACTCCAGTAAGAACAACAAGTGTGCAGAATATTCTAGTAAGAACAACAAGTGCACAGTCTACTCCTAGAGCACATCAAACACCAACAATCTGTCCAAGTAGTTCTACATCTCCAGATCCAACCTTAGCAAGTTTGTTACCAAGAAAGACAAGAAGTCTACGCGACATCTATAATGAAGACGCAGCAAATTCATTTTTAGTTTTTTCTTTGTTTTCACAAATAGATGTTCCATTAACCTTTGAAGAAGTTGTCAAAGATGATGTATGGGTTCAAGCCATGGATGAAGAAATCATATGGATAGAGAACAATCAAACATGGAAATTGGTACATGTACCTAAAGACAAGGATGTTATAAGTGTCAAGTGGATTTATAAAACCAAGCAATATGCAGAAAGAAAAGTGCAGAAGCACAAGGAAATATCAGTTGGAAGAGTCATTACACAACAACCCGGAATTGATTTCAATGAAACATTTTCATGAGTTGCATGCATGGACATAGTCAGAACAATTTTATCAATTGTTGTGCAGTATAAGTGGCCAGTTTATCAGATGGATGCAAAGTCAACATTTTTTAATGGAAATCTAGAACAAGAAGTATATGTGGAACAACCACAAGGTTATGAGATTCTAGAATGAGAAGACAAAGTGTACAAATTGAAGAAAGCATTGTATGGATTAAAGCAAGCTCTAAGAGCATGGTACAATCACATTAATTCCAATCTGACATGGAATGGATTTCAGATAAGTGACAGTGAGACAACATTGTACATCAAAGAAAATCATCAAGGTAATATGCTAATTGTTTTTTTATATGTGGATGATTTGATATTTACAGGTGATTTTGGCATAGAAGAATTCAAGTCAGTCATGAAGGATGAATTTGTGATGACTGATTTAGGGCTAATGAGATATTTTTGGGAATAGAAGTGCGCCAGTCCAAAACTGGCATATTTATCTCATGGTCTAAGTATGTGCATGAAATATTGAAAATATTCTATATGACGAATTCAAAAGAAGCACCAACACCTGTCATAACATGATTGAAGCTAAGCAATGAAGATAAAGGGTCCAATGTGGATCTCACACTGTTTAAAAGATTGGTAGACAATATTATGTATCTCACAGTGACAAGACTTGATATTATATATGAAGTGAGACTAATTTCAAGGTTAATGGAAACTCCAAAAGAATCACATTGGAAGGAAGGAAAGAGAATTTTGAGATATGTAAATGGAACAAAATATTTTGGCATTAAGTACTCCACTTCAGAAGATTTCAAACTCATTGGATACACTGACAATGATTGTGGAGGCAACATAGATGACAAGAAAAGTACCTATGGGTACAAATTTCATTTTGGAATAGGTATGGTATCACGGGCATCAAGGAAGTATCCCATAGTGACTCTTTCTTCAGCAGAAGCAGAGTACGTCGCAACTACAAGCGCATATTGTCAAGCAGTCTAGATGAGAAGGATGTTAAAATATTTGTTGTAGAAACAATAGGAACCAACAACAGTATTCTGTGACAACAATTCAACCTTATCAAAGAATCATGTGTTTCACAAGAAAACCAAGCACATTGATACAAGGTATCATTTCATTAGAGAATTGGTGAATAACAAAGAGATCTTTTTAGAATTTTGCAAGTCAAAAGAACAATTCACAAACTTTTTCACAAAGCCTTTAGCAAGAGATGCATTTCAACATCTGTGCAGTAGTCTAGGAGTCCACACAGTAACAGATGAGTGACAGTAAAATTGTAAACTCAACTTTTTGATGTAATTTTGTTTTGTAATACCACCTACTTATAATTAAGGGGGAGTGTTGGAAATAGTAATTACAAGTCGATGAGATATCTATTTCTCTGTTGATTTGTCTGCCATTCAATCTATTAGTAGCCAAATTTTCAGTCAGTCAGTCTCACAGTCTACAAGTGCAAAGTCACATGTTTACTCAAATTCAGTCGGCTAGCGGTGAAGTTATAAATGGATCCAATCTTTATTTTCTCTATTTCTGATAAGCGGTTGAAGAGTCAGTCGAATTAATGGTAGTCTTTAATGTTGAGTCGGTCTTAGCTTTTGTAGGAAGTCTCAGTCAGAATCCATATAAAGTATGATTCGTTTAGATAGTCGGTGATGCTAAAGAGATGTAGTATGTAGAGCAGAGAAAAGAGGTAGAGAGAATAGTTGAGAACTAGTTGCAGCTGAGGAATTGAAGAAGTTTGAGCACAAGCTCCGTTTCTTTAAAGTCAGTAAACCATTGGAGTCGAAGCTCATCTATGTCATTTTATTTTGTATTCGTGCACTATGCCAAGTTCATTAATATCAAGAATTTTGTGTATTGACAAGTTTTTGTCTTATTTATGAGTTTATGTGCTAAGAATAGCACTTTGTAATTCTGCATTAATAAATCATTTTATTAAGTGTGTGTATTCATGGTGCACAACAAACTAAGCAATCTGTGCACTATGCAACGGTATTGAGAACTCTGTTGCGTAGCCTGTTTTGTGTGTAGTATTTGAAACTGTGTTTCACAGAGTATATTGCGCGCACCATAGATCCAAGATCATCGAACTCTATTATCAAACGAGAAACTTAGCTATCTGGTCATGTTAAGCAAGCTAATTCCCTTAGAATGAGTTGGTCAGGTATGTTGGCTTTGGGTAGGGCACTCCCTTCTTGGTCTTCAAATATCTCAGTCTTCAACCCCTCTCTCGGCCTCATCGTGCTTTGGATTTTTTTATTGTATGGAGGATTGTAAGCCAACTTTCACTCTCATGGACACTAGAATGGACCTCCATTCCAACTATTATTATGGTCTTGTGGATGCTATTCATTACAGGTCTCTCATTGGCAGCTAACAGGCCCAACACTTGGTCATTGTGATGTTGTTAGATCCTAAGGTAGGAAGATTTGTTCTAATATTATCACCATCGATGGAATAAACCTCCTTGAAGGAAGAAACATGAATAAAGCCTCTTGATGGCACCTAGGGCATGCATCTAATTAAATATCATCCACTTTGTAGTTGGTGACTTTAAAGTTCATGTAAACATCCATCACATTGGTTTACATGTTCATATTTTATCTAATGCACATTTCCGCATTTCCGTCATTGTGAATTGCCAACTTGACCTCAATTTTATTAAAAAACAAACCATTATATATATGCGAGAACAAAAAAAATTACAATATATCCAATTATAAATTATATAATATAATGTATTTACTGTAATACTACTCTACTGCTTTGTAAACAAGATCTACCTGTTGGCATGTTTTACAGGAAGAGTGTGCTTGTGATTGATGGAAAGAACAACAACAATGATGGAAAATAGGAAAAGCATAAGATCAGGAGGAGGAGTGAAAAATATGAAAAGATAAAAGAAGCTTAGGAGGAGGATCGTGACTATCGGCTCTGCAATCCAGATCAACGACAGGGATGAATTGCAGAGAGAGAAAGTAGAATTAAACAACTCACTAGTTCTAATCCCGTAATCGTTCTATACCGTCAGATATCATAAACCCAAATATCGACAATTGTGGTTGATCTAACAAACGATTAGATTAAGTCGTGACCGCTAGATGCACAATGGCCAAATCAACGGCAGGGAAAGATTGTGGAGATCGAAAGGAGAATTAAATATCTTGTTATTTCCAATCCTGCAATTAGTCAGGACCGTCAGATCTTATAGCTTCAAATATCGACAATTGTGGTTGACTCACCAACAAATGCACAACTTCAAATTGCGAAGATTGGGTGATGAATTAAATCACTCGCAAGTTGTTGTTCTGCAATCATACTTGATTGTGGATCTGCTTCGAGAGTATTCATGACCATTGGATCACTTTATTAAGTGGAAGGATAGGATAAGCAGGGCCAAACGGTTGAGAATTCGATTATCCGAATACGCATAAGCCGTTGGATCAAATTAAGTGGGAGGATAGGATAAGAGCGGTAAAAGATTTGAGATCTGAACTATGTGAATTTCCATTAGCCGTTAGATCTTTCTAAAGTGGAAGGATAGTATAATCAAAGTTGGAGGGTTGTTGGATCTAAACCAAGAAAAAATTGCATCGCATACAATTCAAGTTGTCGATCTAAGATCATGATCAATGAACAACATCAGTTTCGGGTCTAAAGATGTGAGGAGGTTAAGCTCCAGAGAAATCACCTTGAGATTTTCAGTTTGAGATTTGAAATCTTCGAATTCTGGAGAGACGGAGAGCTAAAATACATTCTTGACCGTCAGATCATCTGAAGTAAATCTTAGTCGTCAGATCATCCAAAGAAGATCTCAAGTGTCAAATTGTCCGAAGTTCATCTGGGTCGTCTGATCCAGAGCGTCAGTTTGAGATTTGAAATCTCTGAAGTCCGGAGATATGGAGAGCCGAAATACATTCTCGATCGTCATATCGTCCAAAGTAAATCTCAGTCATCAGATCGTCTGAAGAAGATCTCAAGCATCAGATCGTTTGAAGTGCATCTGGGTCGTCTGATTGAGAGCGTCAGTTTGATATTTGAAATCTCCGAAGTCCGGAGAGCCGGAGAGCCGAAATACATTCTCTATCGTTGGATCGTCTGAAGTAAATATCAGTCGTCAGATCGCCCGAAGAAGACCTCAAGTGTTGGATCATCCGAAGTGAATCTAGGTCGTCTGATCCAGAGCATAAGTTTGAGATTTGAAATTTCAGAAGTTCGGAGACCCAAAGGAGATCTCGACTGTTGATCGAGAAAGAGGACACAAAACCATTGATCTAGTTGAAAGGTCAAAATTCTGGAGAGGAGGCAGAGTCGTCGATTGAGAAGGATAAGTGTCCGTGGATCATCGACTCCGAAAGATTAGCGTACAGAAGAAAGTAGGGTTTGATATTTGAAACTCCCAAAGCCCAGATCATGAAATAAATCACAATCGTTGATTTAGGGAGGTTGGATCTGATCCACAGATCGTGAAAGATCAAATCTGAACCGTCCTCTCAGGAGCACGATCAAGATCATAAGATCAACGGTCCCGTCGCATTGCATGCTCAGAACATGGTTGGATCTTAATTTTTCGTGAGCAGGCCGCAATCAAAACCACGGTATCGCCAAAGGCATACATGGATCTTTGTAGTGAATTGCAGGGCGAAAAGCGGGTTGCCCTCAAACCGCCTATGGACATACCCGCAATCGTGTGGTCACGTGAAGTTCATAGCCCAAGGTCATATCGAGAAAAGGGGGAGCTAGCGCTCACGATTCCAATATCGTGAAGTGCCTTTTGAATAGGCGTATGGTCATCGCCGGTGGTCACGTGAAGGAAGGGGCTTAGAAGCCAAAGAAGCCATAATCGACTGGTTGTAACTAAGAGAGAAGATGAAGAGTTGCGAATGTGAGAGAAGCCAAAGAATATTTGAATAATGGCCATTGATAATGATCATATACAACATAACCGCCAGGGAAGACGAAGAGTTTGAATGATGATCAGGCAGAGGACTCGATGTGAGTAAAAGATGTAGAACAAAGAGTATAGAGTGCTTTTTCGAATGTTATGCATGCGCGTAGGAGGAGAAGTTGTGTAGTACCTGAAGTGGAGATTAAAGGTGTGGTGTATAGAATGAAAAGGCAGCACAGAGCATAAAATGCCAAAGAGAAGCTGAACAGAGTGGTGTTGTGTGGAGGAAGATAAAGAGCAGAGCATAGAAGTAAAAAGATGCAGAAGCGAAACAAAGCATAGAAGCTGAAGAAAGCAGAGGATACATGGAGTTGTAACTGACCATATTAGAGACAGAGCAAGTAAGTAAAGTTTTATATCTCAGGGTGGTAGGGTGGTGCTAGGGAAGATAATTGTCCTCAGAGTTTCAAGTGGGTGCTTGAACACAGGAAGTTGTAGCTTCCATCTGGTTGCAGCCAGAAAAACCAGGGTGGTAGGGTGGTGCAAGGGAGAACCATTGTTCTTTGTTATACAGGTTGGTGCATGTGTGACTGGAAGTTGGTGCTTCCATCCAGTTGGTGTTGGAACACTCGGAGAGTTGGTGCTTCCTTCTAGTAGGTGCTAGATAAACCAGAGAGTTGGTGCTCTCAGCAAGTTGCAGTTTGTTAAAGAAGAGGTTGTAGCCTCATTTTGAGTTGGTGCTCAAAGAAAGATGATGTACGGAACTTAAAATAATGCCTATCATTCGAAGAAGAAGAGGTTTTCTCCCTTTATGGGTTTCCTCGTGAAATATCTGTCTCTGTGTATATCATATGTGTGATTGATGTTTGTTATTTCTGTTGTTCATGTCTTGCATAATCTTGATGATCACTTGGAGAAGGTTAATAATATTTTAATAGGCATAAAATTGTTTAAGCACAGTAACAACTGATTCACCCTCTCTCAATTGTCTTAGTAATTCTAACACTACCTATCAACAAACCTACCTCAATAAAAAGTATTTATAAAAATAAAAAATATTTGTAAAAAATATTTATAAAACAACTAATAGAAACTTCAAGTTAGTTAGAAACATGTTGCATCAAAAAAAATTGAAACAAACATTTATAACAAATGTATCTTATACTTAAGATTTTCCATAACATATATACACAAGCAAGATTTGCCATGACATATATACACAAGCAACTCTCGTTGCCTCTACCAACAGAGCACCAACAATGCTTTAGACATGTTTGTTTGGAGCTTCCTAACAACTACTCACCACCATCACGGCATGTCATTTATGCAACAACTAATTTATCATAGGTATTGTTTATTTACCTTATTTTTTTATATCCTCATTTTATAAATAAAGAAAAACAAAATGCACATTTTACAAAACACTGGTCTTCAGTGTGATCTTTAACTAATTAAAATTGTCCAAACTAATATTTTTTCTATTCAAGGACGTGCCATATCTGCAAGAACTAATTTATCCTCATTTTATAAATAAAGAAAAACAAAATGCACATTTTACAAAACACTGGTCTTCACTGTGATCTTTAACTAATTAAAATTGTCCAAACTAATATTTTTTCTATTCAAGGACATGCCATATCTGCAAGAACTAATTTATCATAGGTATTGTTCATTTACCTATTTTTCATATCCCCATTTCATAAAGAAAGAAAAAACAAAATACACATTTTACAAGAGACTTACACGTGCTTATTATTTTAATAAAAATATTTTTTTTAACTTTATTATATAAGAATCACAATATATACAAATGTATATTATTATGTTTAATATTTATTAATTAATATAAAATAAGTACAATATTCTTTACGGAACAAATCTTTAGCAAATAGAGATTCAATAGTTGTTTATTTATTGAACAAATATTTGCAATTGAGATTAGACATGTTTGTTTATTTATTAAAATATAAAATAATATTTTAACATTAACTATAAAAGGGATCTGCCCCAAGAAACTGATTAATATGTGATCGATCACTATATATCACACCACGACAGGTATAAAAATGTTATTTTTTCACATTTTTTCACATTTTTTCATTTGCTAAAATATAAAATAGTGTTTTGACATTAACCATAGAAGGGATCTGCCCCAAGAGACTCTATCCATGATCATAATGCATTAAATACTTCATAAATGATTTCACAATGAAGGGTTTTCCTTAAATGTGTTAATAAGGAGATTAATGTTTTATGGATTTGATTTTTCTTAACATAATTTTTATTTAAATTAATAAAATTTTAATTTTAAATAAATATAATAATTATATATAATTTTTAATAATAATATAACTTACTTTTAACGCAATACTTTTAATTTAATATACCTTTTCACATTGTCCCAAAAACCTATAATGTGTTTGGACCTTTTGAAAATGAGATATTATGTAGGGATTGGACCTTTTGAAAATGAAAACTTGAGACGTGATACGTTATTAGCGTCCTTTAAATAAATAAATATTTTCAAAATCCTTATACATAAATGAGCTTCATATTGCATTGATTAAACAATGTCCTATTCTATGTTGTATTTAATGGAATACTAGTTATTGAGACTATAATTAATGCAACACTAGTGATTGAGACTTCTTGTATTGGTTTATTTATTATTTTATTTTATTTTTAAATTATTTTTTTTATAATTTTTCATTATTGTAAAATAAAATAGTTACATAGAAATTGTGGTTAGTTGGTTGTTTGGAAAATTTGAATAAACACAATATAGTAGTTCGAGAGTTTAAAAACAATTTAAAAATTCAATTAGAACATAAAAAGCTAGAACTATTGCTACTATCATAAGTGATGAGCCACCATTTGACGTGGCAAAACCAAAACCAAAACTAGAACATAAAAAACTAAATACTTTTAAGAGGGAAAACCAAGGGGAGCTCCAACAACTGTATTTGCATGGCCATGGCTCGGTCTTGGTGTAAAGGGTGGTGTGTTCCTTGTATGAGCCAGGGTTCAGTATTCATTGACCAATTTGCTCGTCTACTGCTACATGGTTGACGAAGCAACGAAGCACCCTAACATCGGCTTATGCAAGATCTAGTTCAACTCGAATGTGAGGTGGAGTGTTCTGTTCATAGGCCTCAGCAACGAGTGCAACAATGGAGTGTGTATGGCGTTCTACAGCTCCCCCTCTACGACTTCTTCCTCGTTGTCTATGACCACCACGAGGCATGACTATAGGGGGGCGAGACTAAGGTAAGATATGAGAAGAGGTGGTCTAAATGTAGGCAGTGAATGAGATTACAGAGATAAGGGATGCAGGCGAATGTGAGAGTTCTGGCGAGGGAAACAAAGAGTAGAGGGAATGATAATAAGGTAGACCCAATGCAACCAGGCATAATAAAACCTCCCAAATCTAGACTCATCCATGGTTAATGTTGAGTGTGTGGACTTCCATTGTGAATGAGTAGTAATAATGGTGTCGGACAACACCATTACTGCACTGGATGGATACAACATCATAACACGATGTGAAGGAATGAACCTCGAACCGAATGCTTGCTGGTATAAATGCTTGGCAGTCATGCTAACCGATGGGTGTTTTGTTATCCTTCGTCTAGGTCAACTTGTGTATGATGTTGCCAAGTGGATGGGATGCGTGGGACAACTCCCCATCGCGTACTCTCCCCCCTAACACCCAATTCAGGTAGTAATGGCTTGCTTATTAGAAAAGTATAAGAAATTTATTTTTTATTCCACTACTCTCTCTAAGTGCAGGGTTGAAGACCGGGTTGAGATGCTCTTGGAAGAGGTAAAAGTCTTGACTTTCTTAAGCATGTTGGTTGGTTTGTAGGAAAAACAAAGAATGAATAGCACTGTATTTAAATAGAATTTATATGATGAAACTATTGTGTTGCCACTTTGTTTTATATTGTTACTCAATTATCCTATGTTTTTGTTCTTTCAACATCAAATATTGTTCTTTATAGTTAATATATTGTTTGTAGTGTCATCTGTTACTAAGCAAAATAAAAGAAAATATACTCTTTAACTATACAAAATAAAATATTTCTTATTAAAACTAAACAATTTTAGATTCATGCTAGATAAACATAGATAAACATTGAAGCATACATCCAAAAAAAAACTAAACGTAAATAAATTATAATTAATTAATTTTATTTTAATACCAAATTTATTATAAATATTTTTAAAAGAACGTTTACCAATTACAAAATTGTTATTTTCGAAGCTATAGAGAGCCTTTACCTAATTTGTTTAACGAGGCTTTCCATTGTTTTCTCTCCGTCTCTTTAGAATATAAAGAGAAAGAATGCATCATTTTAAAGTGGGAGTTTTACGAGAATTTATTTAGGTGATAGCTGCTACTTTTTCTTGGGCTTTATGATTATTGTTTCTCCCTTAGTGTATGCATGCATTTCTTTTATATATTATGCATGTATTTCTGGTATATATTATATTGTGCAGATGACTAGATAAATGATAATTTCTTTGATTATTTACCTACAAATGCAAGGATAGATTATATTATATAATCTAGGGATGATCCGAGCACTAGCATGTCAAGGGATTATCTTCTTTTTTGTTTCCCTTGGTTTTTTCAATAAAAACATGTGTCAAGTATCCTTCTCTTTTTAAGGTTTGAATTCCCAATTTTTTTGGGGACAATCCTTCTTAGGATAATCATTAGTTTTGTAAAGTTATTGGTACAATCCTCTATGTCCAATTTGTGAAGTTATTGGTAGACTCCCCGTATGTCTTGATATAATATCCAATTGGGTTTTTAAGTTATTTTAGATTATATTTCTTATATTTTATTAATTTATGTTTTTAGATTATATTTTTTATATTTTATTTTCTTAGTTTACTTTTTGAGTTATCATTAAAATGATACTTACAATATGGGGAACTGGAAAGTTCTATTTGATTAATATGAATTCATTTTTTTTATTTTTTATGATGCTGATTATGTTTATCATTTCCTAGCATTAATAAATAAAAGTAATCGAATTAAATATTTTTCAAATATAGTGTTTTCATATTAAATTATAGTGGAAATGAAATCATTAAGTTAATTTTAGTTTTCATAAGTTATAAAGTACTAGATAGATAAGTTATGAAACTAGGTAAAGTTGCATTTCATACAAAAGTAGAGAAAGTTAGGAGGAAATGGTGCTTATCCATAATTTTTATTGTTTCATAAATTTTGTGAATTTGCTTACTCCAAAATATTTTTAGGTTAGTCCAATAACCAATTTCATAATCAAAATTACAAGTGTTTTAATATTATCAATATTATTATGTAATTGTCTTCATTTATGTTCGAATAGTAAATACAATTGTATAATTTCTAACCAAGTATGTCTTAAACATGTGGTGGTCATTACTCATATTAGAAAAAATAACAAAGAGTATTTCCTTAATCAACTTGAAAATTTTATGTTTAAGTTTTAGATATGTAATCATAGCATATACTACATTGATGTACAAGTAATTTCAATTAAAAGAATAAAAAAAAAATATTACATTTAATTTTAAAGTTATAAATTACAAAAACATTTTTAAATAAATCAATTTTATTTCAAATATGATAATATATACTACAAACTCAAAATTATTGTCATACATAATTTTTTATTTTTACAATCAATTGAATATTTCAACACTTATTTTAATTGATAAAAAATACTACAAACTCAACATTTTTTATTTTTACAATCAATTGAATATTTCAACACTTATTTCAATTGATAAAAAATACTACAAACTCAACATTATTGTCATACATAATTTTTTATTTTTACAATCAATTGAATATTTCAACACGTATTTCAATTGAGTTTTGAATTAAAACTAAATAAACTAAAGACTTTATTCCCCAATACTAAATATTATTTCTCTATATTTATGCTTTTTTTTATATTATAATAAAAATAATAATTAAATTTAAAAAATACTTTCATTTACTTATATATATATATATATATATAATCATCATCAATATACTTAAATAGGTAAGGAGTGGCAAGTGTGGGAGAGTCTCCATGATCCCAGTGGAAACAAGATCATTCATTATGTCTTGGGGTTAGAGAACATGTTGAACAATCTAGCCAAATATTACTCCTTGTGGTGTGGACTCATCATTGCAAGGAAATATGGGAGCAAGGCCTTGTTTGTTTTCGGGGATTCACTATTAATCATCAGAGAAGTAATTACCCAAACAGATCCCAGAGCGAAAAAGATACAAGATGTCGTCTCTAGAATCAAACAAGTTTTATCACAATTCAATGAGGTTTATCTCTTTCATATCAAAAGGAATTTGAATGATGAGGAAGATGCGTGGAAAAAAATTACAACTTCTTTAAATCCTAGAATGATTATGGAAAATGGGGGTTCCAACCATGTCATAATCTCCTAAACCTTTACATTAGCAAGTAGTATTGAACATCAAATTGAATTTGTAGTGGGAAGTAATGAACATCCAATACAAGTTTCCTTTATCGAGGAATCATAACTGGAGTAGCAAGTGGAAAGACATCAAGAGTGAGTGAGCCCCCCACTCTCATTTACTCTAGCAAGGTTCACTTGCAGGATATCAATGTCCCACTATGAAATGGTGTAAATGATATGGGACTATTCAAGTGCATAATCTATCAAGGCAATGAACTAGTGGTGTTATTTGGTGGTGGTGAGGCACATTCCCAGAGAGTGATTTTGGGAACATTTTGGAAGGTGTATCAGAGTTTCGGAAAGGGGCAGCATGTGATTTGTTATTTGAGTGCTATTGTTAATGGTAGGAAAGGTAAAGGTTTGGTTTCCATTTCGAATTCTCATCTACAATGTCTTGGTTTTCCAATTCACTATGTTTCTTTTGTTCTCCCTAGTGGGGCTATACTTGTGTGACACATTAGACATCATAATATGGAGGAGTGGAATTGGGGGGGGGTAGTATTCTTAATCAACATCTTGTCTCTTGATATAGAATGTTAGTGCCCATCCTCTATGTGAAAAATATCCAAGTGATAGAGGGAATTTGTGCAACTCTAGCAAGTGACGATCTTATAGAATTCAAGCGGGTTCTATGTAGACATGAGGAAATAATTCAGGATAATAGCAATGGCCTTCTAGTCATTTTGTCCACAATTGCGGGGTTGGAACAGACTAACATAACCCAAAATGCCAATTACATGAATCTTCACCTTCTCCAGAAGCACATAATAGTCACAGAGATGATTGTAGGGGCTAAATTTCGCTCATGGGCTAATTTTCCATTGTTTTTCCCAAAAAAAGATTCGCTATTCTAAAAATGATTCACCCAAATTCTATAGAATAAAATTATTTTACCTTTAAAATTGCCAAAACTTTATACAAACTATATAAAATCCAAGTATAAACTTGAATATTTTAACAAAAATATTGCCAAACATTTTATAGTTGGCATATGAAGGATTAGTAAGATTCGTCGAGGTTTCTACATTTTAAAATAAATTTACATCCTTAAAATCATCCTTGATAAAAGATTTGTTGGAGGCAGAACAAAACAAGCTACATTATTTGGTTTTATCATAGTGTATGGATAATCTCTCCCTTACTTCCAATAACCATGGAAATCAACTCAAATCATGCGAGGAGAGGTCGAGGATGAGATAGTTTATCAGAATTAGGTTCTCATGGAGATTAAAGGTGCAAGAACTCCTCATTATGGTGAGGAGCAGGAAGAGCGGAATAGTGTGCACATGTAAATCAATTTTGTTTTTTTTTTAGTCATTTTTTTTTATACCAATTCAATTCATTAAACCAGATACTAATAGGAACAGATACTAATAGGAACATGTAGAACTTTTGTTTATAAAATCTTTTTTATCAAAT
>ML791363.1:64255-79723 GCA_009831015.1 Picea engelmannii
ATATATATATATATATATATATCCATTCATATTTTTTTTACTAGGAAAACGGTTAGGCCACCTAAAAGAGGCCTAACCCCAAAGGAATCAAGGCTCGTAGTCATGACCTTTCCCTTCTCTTTGAGAGTGTGTGCACATATTACCAATTGAGCTAACCCTTGGGATTAATATATCCACATATGTGATGAAGATGCATAAAATAATGTGCTACCTAGTTATCCACATGCTCATGGTTTCTTTAGTCATAAATAAATCAAAAAAATGTCAAATATGCAGTTCATTTTTTAGTGGGAGTTATTGTACTGCCTGTCTCATAATTGAAGAGTATATCTAACCATTTACAAGATATGCCAATAACTTATGACTAAACAAGGGTGGAGAGATTTAAAGACACACCCATAAGGGGAGTCCCACATTTGAGGATATCTACCTTTCTAGTCTTATCACAAATGGTCATATGTTTCATCTTAAAGAATGTCAACCCTACCTCCTAACTAATTGAATATTTCTTAAAATGCAAACATAACTGCAACTATAGTAAAGGATTTCATCAAAGGAGATGGACCCAAAAAAGGGTTGTCACCTAATATAGGAAGTGTTGTCATCTCATCTAGGAAGGATTGTATAAAAAGAAAATACTTTTATTATTGTCTAAAGTGTCTTTGTTTGTTGGTCTTGGAATATGACCAGCAGGTTATTCTAGGTGGTATGGTTGTCCTTAAACACTTCCATTTTCTTTATTCAATCTTCATAGTTTTGATTATTTGAAAATATAAATCCTCTTAAAGTTTGATCACTACGTAAGCTCTTCCATTTCTTTTGTTTTTTTCGAACTTCATGGTCTTGAGATTTGATCACTACCTAACACTTTCATTTTTTTTCGAACTTCATTGTTTTTATTATTTGAAATGACAAAACTATAAAGACATTTCAATTTTCTGCTTATTTGGAGTGCAGTAGATGGAAGGAGTATATTTTAAGTGAATTTAATAAATGCAACATATTCTTGTTAAAAGAAGGCCCTACATTTCTAGAAGACTTGGAGTTTAATCTATGATATAACCAAACAACTTCTTTTGAAACCAAATCTAAATCTATGATATAACCAAACAACTGATTTGGAAACCAAAACTAAATCTCTATATATGTGATACGATATGGTGTAATTTAAATATTAGGTTTTTTTTTTTTTTTTTTTTTTTNTAATTTAAATATTAGGTTTTTTTTTTTTTTTTTTTTACTTATAACCAATTTAAAATTTGAAAAATAATAGATATGAATTACTAAAATTATACAATATTAATAATATAATTAATATATGTTCTAGAAACCAAATTTAAATCTCCCAAACATATATATATACCTAAGTAATCCACACACACATATATTCATTCATATTTGTTTTTACCAAGAAAATGGCTAGGCCACCTAACAGAGACCTAAACCCAAAGGAATCAAGACTCCTAATGGTGACCTTTCTGTTCTCTTCTCTTCGAGAGTGTGCACTTTCCCTTCTCTTTGAAAATGTATGCACGTCTTACCAATTGAACCAACCCTTAGAATTAATATATCCACTCATGATTAATATATCCACGCACATATATCACACATGTGGTGAAGATACATAAAATATGGTTATCCACATGCTCATGGTTTGGTTGGTTTCTTTAGTCATAAATAAACCAAAAAAATGTCAAATATGCAGTTCATTTTTTAGTGGGAGTTATTGTACTGCATGTCTGGTCTCTATGAGTTGTACACTCTCATTCGATTCGCTTCAATTCGTTATTCCGCACTGTTTCTCTCCCTTTAATGTGTTTCAAATATTCTTCTGTCTGAATACGCCGTGATTTCACACAATGCCATCACATGTGGAACTATGTCCGTCCCTCTCATTATATTGTAATAGATAAGACTATTTTTTCATTATAGAGAAGAATATTGTATAACGTTATTTTTTCATTATATATAGAGAAGAATATTGTATAACGTGATTTTGCACAGGGAATGACGTGTAGCCAAGGGTATAACTGTACCGAGAGCATGTATTAATCAATCCGAAATTTCATCAAATATCAATGAATTTGCAATTAATTAGATTGCAATATTCACACACAATGTCGTCTTATCTCCTCACTATCATCAACCACCAATGAATTTACACTCAAAATCTTTACGGACCAATGAATTTACACTCAAAATGATATGTATACACAAAGTAGTTTAAAAGTTTTATGTTTTAGCTTCTTCATTAGAATGCAGTGATATAAATTTAGGTGAAATTTTAAACATTGTTTAATTGTATTTTTGAATGCATAAATGGATTCAACCAATGAAAAAATGTATAAACGGATTTAGCATACTAAAAAACCCCTTAAACAATGTGATTATATTCAACCATTCATATTTACAGTTTCATTACGGAAACATTACCCAAAAGCCAAATCATAGAAGGTTTAGACTACTACCTTATACACAATATCCAAGCAATTTCAAAGTTTCGATCAATTTATGGCAGAAAACAACATAGATGTTGGTGTATGCTTTTTTCCTCGACGGCTTCATGGTTAACTACCGTGCAAATTCGTAATGACTAGAACTTAATTCGATTGCAGATTCCATCCAATCGACATGGAGAAAAGTCAAATGTTTACATCCATTGACTTTGCTTTATAATCGTTGGATGCACGATGATTACCCAATAAATGATTATTTGATTATTTTTATAGATAAAACAATGCCAATAAGTTGGATTTGTTTTCAATTCAACGTTCATCTAGCAGTCATGACAAGTATGTGGCGCATACCCCCACCCTCACCTAGGGTCCACTGACCTCCTGGTCTAAGGATCTTCGAATTACCAGAGCTGGATCAACTCACAAGATCTCTCTGAACCTTTTAGTTTCGGGTTCCACAGGTCCTTACTGTAATTTCAGGCTTAAAACCATTTTTAGTAGGCTCCCACTAATCAAGTGCTAATTTCCCATGACCTCGGGCTCAAAATCAGGGGCTTACTTGTTGTTTCCGCCCGATTCGGGAATTCAGGGCCTTCGCACTCCGGGCGTCTCCAATAGACACACCCCACAATCCTCCCGAACCAAAACTTCATGGAGTATCAAAATCCCATTGGGATCAACGGTTGGAATGACAACAGGTGGATGGTCCAAATCCCTTCGGGATTTCGAGGCTTTGGGGTTTCTCCCGTCTCCATACCTTTGCACTTCTCCAAACGTTGGTGTAGCGGAGTGGATCTCCCCCCTCCACACGTCTCCTCTGGATCAACAACTGACGATGCTTCGGCCTCCGGGCGTCTTGGCACTCTCTACCCCTTGAGACCTTCGAACCCTCAATCCTCCAGAGTCTCTAATTTGCTGACAACTGTCCTCTGGACCAACGGTCCTGATGAAATCCAAGAGTCTTTCCTCTGCTCCTCCCAACGATTGTTCCTCCAACCGCAAAGTAGATCTGTTTCCATGTGTCACCAAATCCGACGACGATGATGAGTTTTGGGCTTTCGGGCCTTCGGGGCTTAGATTCACCTCCCCACATAAATCTTGCGTGATCTCTCCAGATCTGATGGTTTTCGAATCTCCGGTAACTTCTCGAACGGATCTCGTCCGTTGACTTGGGAAACTCAAGAGAGCTCCCTTCTTTTGATTATTTCAATCGCTATCTCCTCTGAGATTTGTCTACTTAGGTTGATTCCTCCTCTGGGCACTCTCAAACCTCCAAACTTAGGGACTTGACTAAGCCTCCACCACAGCACTATGAGGTACGCTATCCCTCCTGAGCTTGAAAAAATCTTAAAAGGGATTCGACCATTTACATCCACCTGGCGCTGCTCTGACACTTGGATCTCCAAAAGCTTCCCTTTTTTCCTAAAGGGATTCGACCACTCTGTAGAGTGTCAACCCTTCTGCACTCCTTGCAAGGAAATTTCGAAAGAGAACAATATACTCTAAGGAGTATATGTGTGCACTCCTTGCGCAGTCTCTGCAACCCACCTCTATCCCTCCTGATCCTGAAAAACTCTTATCCTAACTCCTGGTCTGCGCACTCCTTATGTGGGCACTGTGTGCTCCTCGACCAAGTGTTCTGGAAGAGAAACAATTGAAACTCATACTAAATTGATAGCTTCATTCATGAAACACAAAATACAGGAAATACATGCATGAACAAGTTAAACACAAACAGTGACAATAATCGTTCGAGTAATTCATTCAAGGATGGATAAAAACCACATTTAAACAATCTCCTTCTCATATATTTAGTAAAAATGCATTTACATGATTCTTACAAAAACTTCTTTCCTTCTCCTTTCTATGTCTCAACCACAGTAACTCAACAACAACCACACCTAAAACAACTAAAACAAGAAAACAAATTATATGCATGAAGGGGCTTCTTGAGCCTTCCCTCCTTCCTACCTACTACTCTCTTGGCATAATAAATGAGCATTTACAAAGTAGATACAAGTTAAGATAAAAATCTGTACAACCTATCCATACATTAAAGAGATTTCGACCAGTTAAAATCCTTGGGATGGCATCAGCCTCCAAACATTCATTACTCCCTCTTTCTAATTTTCAAAATTCAAAAAGGCGCTTTTCTCCTCTGGAAATCCGAATAAGCTTCTTAGTGTGTTGGATGAGGCGTTGTCCTCTAGCCTGTCTTCTTTTTAACGCTGAAGGTGATGCTCCAACATCAGTCTGCATGGTAAATAATACTTTCCCTAATTTAGTAGTTTAGGAGGACATTGCAAGCACATTGGTTCATGTCTAAATGAGACAAGTGCTCACGAGTGTAATAAAATTATATGATTTTAATTATCCATTTATTATGGGTATTGTATGAATGAATAGGTTTCACAAGCTTCCTCAGTAATGTGAATAGGCAATAATTAAATCATGTAGAATATAGAATGGGTTCATATTATCTTCCCATGCAAGATTAAAAATGCAATGAAACGTTGTCAAATCTCAAATAGTAAATCATGTAAAACTAGTTCTCATTAAAATCCTCATGGTAAAAGAAATTAAGATGATGTGGTGTTATCAAATTTCAAACGCTACCTTGAACATTGGATTTAAGCACGATGCCATCATAAGAAGAAGGAAGAAAATGTCATTTGAATTTAAAAAAAAAAATCCTAGGATAGGAAGAGATGATGAAAAGAGAAAGAGAGAGTGCAAGTACATTAATTATGTCCTAGGATAGGAAGAGATGATGAAAAGAGAAAGAGAGAGTGCAAGTACATTAATTATGATTTATCAATTGATTATGTGATTTAGGGTTATAAGTTAATTAGGGTAATTTAGATAAGCTTTGCACTAAATATGGAATAAGAATAAATCAACAAAAGAAATCAAACTAAGTAGAGTGAATTTATCTCTCTCAAAGGAAATGAAAATGAAGGAACTCACTTGGAAAACTTGTTATACATGTTGACGCTACCTAGGTTGAAGATGAGTGATGTAAATATCCTTCAAGAGATTGCTTCTCTGCTGAAATAAACATATACATGCTGCTACATCTTACTACATAAAATATTTGATCCTAATTCCTAATACAATGCAATAAAACACCTTAAATCTACCATATAAAATAATGCAAAAATAAAGTGTTGTACGATGACCCAAAATGCCCTAAAAAAGGTGAAACCTCTCTTATGCAATTTGTGTTGGAAACTTTTTTTACATGAAGGAGTTGAATCATCAAGGTGTGGGAGGGGAGAAAGTTAATGGAGAGGCCCTAGGACAAGAAAATAAGTCTTCAAGGAACAAACCAAACCAAAAGAAAAAGATGCATGTAGAGGCATTTGAGATGACAAGAACAAGCAACACAAGAGCACATAAAATGAGTATAGGAGATAGATCAAGAGTTGGCACTAATTTAAATTTGTACAAATATTGAGAGGGAAGAAGACTCAAAGAGTGTTTAAAAAGAGGAGACATGTGATATAAATGGACAAGCAAATGAACTCAATGTATTAACGATGTTGAGATATCAACAAGGGAAAATTTTCCATGCAAAGGAAACATGACATGGGGTTTGATTGAGAACCGTGGGTTCCATGGCCTATATTGTAGGTATTTTCCTTAAATAGTGCATTTTTTTCTACAGAATGTGACACAGATACATGCTATAATGAAAGAAATGGTTTTCTTAGTACCAAGAAATTGAGAAGCGTTATGCAAGGCTCAACCAAGTGAAATCCCAACTAAGCATTCCCAAATGGATTTAGGTCATTGAGGGTTTGAGAAGGGCTATGCAAGTCTCAACCAAGTGGAACCCCAACTAAGCATTCCCAAATGGATTTAGGTCGTTGAGGACTTGAAATAAAGAATCCTGAGTTCTAACCAACTAAATGTTACATGAAAGGTTTATGGCCCAACACAAAACCCAAATATTAGGTGAGTACATCAAAGGGTCTAACATGGTCAAACTGATGGATAAACATAAGAGAAGATGTGATAAGAAACCCTACTCAAGAACAAGACATTGCAAGGAGGTCACACCTCTAAGATTAGGTAATATAACTCAAGGGAAAGTAATTCAACATAAAAGAACCTTCACATGAAGGATGTGAGGTAACCATGTTATCATCAAGTAGGTCAGGTATGGAAATAACACTATAGTAGGCCACACCATGTTACATCTAAGTTGGTAAGGGTATGTGAGTACAAAAGTGTGAAATCTGTATGCTAAATATATCTCCCCTTGTAGGATTTATCACCCATGAGAGGGAATAGTAGTGAATTGCAAGGACATAGAAGAAAGTGGCACAATGATAGAAGTCAAAGAAAAATAAAGGGGACAACAATAGCAATGAAATGGTGCACACAAAAGGTGCCTAATAGCACACATAGTGTGATCTAATTTCTCTTCATCATGAGGTAATTATTCACAAGTGAACTTATGATGCCCAACCCTCATAAGACTCACAAGACATGATAATCAATGCAAAGAGAATCTACAAGGATCCTTGTCGACGATGTGGTATCAAGCAAGAACAAGACAAAGAGTAACTTCAAAGAGTGAGAACAAAAGATTCATATCAAGTAGAGAATGGTGGAATGGGAGACAAACAAGTCTAAATACTATGAAAGTAAAGTATTAGCTAAACAATGAAATGTAAGTATTGAAATGACACTAGAAGTAGTAAAACCAAATCTCATGAAAGTAGTATAACAACTATACTGTGAAAGTAAATGTTGAGATGAAATTAAAGATGGAAATGATTAGAGAACAATGTATGGACTTCCTAGAGTGTCATTGATGCAATTTGTGCAACTAGTAATGATTTGTAATATGGGGGGTTAATTTCATGCTCTAGATTCAGTGGAAATTTTTGAAGGAGTTGTTATCGCCAACACCCAGGGATAACTAAGGAGATGATGTCTCGAGGCCCTCAGGTTGCATACATAGAGTACCGAGAGACAACTTAACTGACAATGTCCACTTGCATAGACAGAGGCCCACCTCACCACCATAGATCTAGGTTGATCATGATGTTATCTACCACATCAGCTGGCCTTCAGAAGACATTGGGTCTTCTCCATGAGGTACAAGTTAGATATTATGGTGAGTGTCATTTCAATATTTGAGGCATTTGAGTTTGTTTCATCTATTATTGCTTTTGATTATGTGACATTTTCTTGGACATTATGTTCTTTGCCCTGTTTCACTTTGGTGGTTTGAATTGTGCCCTAGTAATTGGGTCACCCTTATGGATAGGTGTGCTACTTGTAGGTCCTTTTGACGATTCATCATGCCATTCCCGAACATACTTGTCACTTTCCATACTTCATCCCCTCATCTCCTCACCTTTTGGGTTTTTCAGGTGTACTGACCCGAGAAGGGGTTGTCCCTCATTTCATGGGAAGAAAGGGATGAAGGCCCAGAGGCTTGTAGCTGGAAAAAGATAAAATCCTAATTATGAACCTTCCAGATGCTCTCCCAAAGAGGTCTTTAGAGCAATTAAAAGCTTCTCCTAAAAAATCAAAGACCTGCAAAAGAAAACAAATAACATAAATTCCCCACTTGATTGATGGATTTACACAAAGTGAGTTACAATATAGAATATAACCCCATGGAATTGTGTGTACTTCTCCCTTGAAGCAATACTTTGGTACTGGCCCCCAAGATAATATATTCACCCTACAAAGTACCTAGTGTTTGGACCTTAATTAATTAATGGCAATGAATGGGCTTGGAAAAAGGATGCATTGAAAACGAAGATGCAACACAGCCTCTACAAAGGAACAAATAAGTGAGACACTACAACCCCAAAAAATTTCCCTCCATCCATGACACCTCATTCACATGACTTATTGTAACACACCCACGACGGGGGATAATTTTTTTTTCTTTTCTTAAAGAACAAATTCTCTATTCATGGTTTCTAATTTGGAAAGTCGGGGAACTAGTCCGACCTCCCCGTCAAGGATCTCTGATTTTGAAGCAAAAAAACTCTCTAAGACCCTAATAGTCTCTCTATGTAATTAAACGCAGACCCTTTCGACTTCCGGGTGCAAGTCTAATGGTACCCGCAACCATCCCTTCGTGCTTGGGGAATATATGAGTTTGGGCGCTAGCCCCTTTTCTGATAAGCTCCTCCTTGAGGTGACCTTGGGAAATAACCTCACGCAAACACACAATTGTGGGTGCAACCAAAGGCATTTTGAAAAAAAAATAACCTTTCGGCCCACAATTCTCCTCGAGCCTCCACGTGTCCTTTCTTCAAAACAGTGGTTTGGATTGCGGCCCGCCCTCAAATTTTTAAAGTTTGCGCATACCCGATCCCCACAATGCTATGGGACCGTCGATCTCAAGATCTGGATGGTGCCTCTGAACTGACGGCTCAAATCTACCCCTTTCAAAGATGTGGATCAGATCTGACCTCTTGCAAATCAACGACTGTGATTTGTTTCGGAATTCCGGGCTTCAGAATTATCAAGTCTCAAACTTTCCTTTTTCCCATATGTCAATCATCTAGAGTCGACGATTTGTAGACACCTATCCTTCTCAATCAGTGGCTCTACCTCTACTTCGAGGGTTTGTTATTTCAACTAGATCAACGGTCCTGTGACCCCTTTGCTCGATCAACGGTCAATATTTCCTTCGGGTCTCCGGACTTCTGAGATCTCAAATCTCAAACTTCACTTCCCCTCGAAGTAAGCGGATTCCTACCACATGTCCACTTGAATCAGATGGTTGAGGTTTTCTTCGGGTCTTTACCTGAAATATATAGATTTATGCTACCTCTCCTCTTGATCTTATGGCTATGAATTACTTCGGGACTTTACCCAAAATCCACTGATCTACGCCATGTCTTTTCTCAATCAAACAGTCTAGATTCAACTTGGACGATCCGACGCTTGAGATTTACTTTGGACGATCTGACGACTGAGATCTACTTCAGATGATCATATGGTTGAGATTTACTTCAGCTCTCCAACTCTCCGGACTTCTGGAGTCTCAAATCTCAAATGAAAACTCTTGAAAATATTTCTCTAGAGTCCACTATCCATTCACCATGCGTCCCTCTGGATCTGATAGTCTAGATTCACTTCGGGTCTTCGGGGTTCGGGAATATCAATTCTCAACTGAAACTCTAATGAAATTTTCCCAAAGCTTGCGATCTATCGCCATGTATCTCTCTAGATCTAATGATTCATACACCTTCGGTTCTTCAGCTCTTTGGCCCTTCGACACTCCAACCCTTCAATGCTTCAGCTCTTTGGCACTTTGTCGCTTCGGCGCTTCGGGCTTCAGGAGTTTCAACTCTTATGCACCCATTTCTTCGGAGTGGTTTTACCTGAAATACACAATCTCCTGACACGTATACCCCTGGTGATCAACGATCAAGAATTAATTTGGTTGTTTTTCCTCCTCCTTGTCCACAAACCTCCGAAGTTGTGGATCTTACGCCACGTATCAACCTTGGCGTTGGACGGTTCCAATTGACTTCAGAACTTCGAAACTTCGCAAGTCCACTCTCCTGTGCACTTTAAAAGGGTTAGGCCTCATGCACTTTCCTTGGGATCCAACGAATGTTGGTCCTCATGCTCAGATCTGACGGCCCAGATATGATCTCCTCCTGCACGCTCTTCTAATTTTCTAGACGTGGATCCCAGCGGTCCATATCTTTCATAGTGCTCGATCCAACGGTCACTGTTGCTCCTCCTCCTGAGATTTCACTTTCTTCCCTGACTTGGAATATTTCAGATGTTTCGAAGGTCTCGACCTTTGATTTACTTCCTACAAGCCCTGATGTATGGGTCTCGACTTCCACTTCCCTCCTAAGCTTATGAACTTGAAACAATTTCACCTCTTGGACCTCATGTGCGCTTCTGATAAGCGCTAGTCTCTTCTGAGCTTGGTCCTTAGGGAATTTCTAATTCCCACATACTCCTTACATTAATCTGATCATGTCGAATCGATGGTCCATGAACTTCCTCGATCCAATGGTCCAGATCACATCACAACTTCAGGTTTCAAAATTTCAATCACACCAACGCGTGATTCTCTTGTCACACGAACTCCGCACTCACAGATCTGATGGTCAAGGTGGGTCCTGATAGATCCTTGGATCTGCAGTCTAGATCGCATCACGACTTCAGGTTTCGGAGGATCCATACCCTTCATGATGATTACCAACATTCATCGATCTTGCGAAGACTGAAGGAGTCGAGGCATTAACGCCTATGATCCTTCTTCCAATCTAGCCGTTGCGACAAACCTTCAATCCTCCTGAAAGGTCTCGTCTGTTCGTCTTCCAAACAAAAGGATATTCCATTTCGATACTTGAATCTCGCTATCCTTCCTGAGCTTCATTGGTTATGAAGGATTTAAGAGCGTTGTGCTCTTTCTCTTGAACTTAACACTTAGAAGGGTCTTCCGCACAACTCTTGTGCTCTTTCACCATGTCTAGAACTTAAGTGGTTCTCGGTCTCTTCTTTCCTCACAGACACCCTGTGCATATCTGCACTACCTCTCCTGAGCTTAACAAAATCCGTCCTCCAATGGAATCATAACGACTAGGAGGGTCGACATGCATACATGAAACTATGCCTACGGTTTCGAACTCGCATTTTGTGGCTCTGGCTTAAGCCACCACACGATGCAAGTATTTACGTGTATGAAAACACATCCAATTCATACAATTTCCTACTTGCCTAATTACACAATCAATCAGACACAAAAAGGGTACAATATAAATCATTAAGAAAACATATCCATCCCTGCAACATTAATAGGATATCCAACTTTAATTCACAGTACCACTTATATACACGAGATATGTGATTACTTATCTATTACAGATGGTAGCCAACTAACTAACTGTGTGTGTTTTTCCTTCCACCCAACCATAGGCTCAGAGAAATTCATTATTAGCACTCTGGACACCCCCGTTCCAAGCCATGATATCACTAGGGAACTCTCACAGTTCTCAAGGGTTCTTTCTCTGTTTCATCTTATGCTCGGGTTTCGTTCTCTGCAAACTTTCAAAGATTTCCTTCTATGTTATGGTCCTGGGTGAGTTTTATCAGATGCTCTCTTAGCATCAATATCATGGCCTTATGTTCCTCATCTGTTGGAGAGTTCTTGCATTCTCCTTACCAATTTTCTTATATATTTTCCCCAGGATGGGTCTCGACCCATCCTATTCCTTTTGTCAGAAGGGAACTTGGGTCAGCTTGGTCTGTCATTTCTAGTGGTACTTCGGGCTGACATTCTGTAGTCAGACCATGCTTCCATTCATGGGAGTGGTTGATAATTCAACCACTGGTCCTTTATTCATTAATTGGTTTCTCTCCTTGGGATCCGAAGGATACTTATAACCCCCATCAAGGGAAATTTGGGGTTATTTGATATAATGAGCCCTCTCTTATAGTTTTCACATTCTTTCCTCTAGTGATATCATGGCTAGTAATTTCAAGGATTTAACCCCACAGTCATTTATTGGAAACTCAAACAATAATACATTTACACTGTCCACATGCCTTAGAATGGTAGTCCTATTTTATGATTAATTACAAGCTGGGGGAAACATGGATGTTACAATACCCTCTCCCTTAAAGGAACATTGTCCTTGGTGTTCTTCCTTAAAACACCTATCAAGATTTTCCCATTCAACCATTCCATAAATCTTGATCTTTCTTTCTCGGTCAGGTCCTGTTTCAGACCGTTAATCTTTGTCACCTGCTTTCAATAATTCTTGGACAACAAGCATATTAATCATAGTCTCATGTGATAACATTGTATACAAATTTCTAGGAATTTTTTTTCTAATCTTAGCACAATAATTATCTGCGCAGTTTGTGAATTTGTATCCACATGGTTGTTTTTTATCCAGGCTCATTATTTTTCCTTGACATACCCATTTTGTGCATGATCCCCATCAATAGTTTACAAGAACTATCAAGGTTTCATCTTCCTTGCAGTCACTCACCCTCCAGGCCCAAGCTCAACCATCCCCTTCTCTACTATACAGTCTCTCAGGTGATCCATCTTGCCTTGCCAAGGTTTTCTCGCACAGGAAGAACTACCCATCGTGTGCATGATCCCAATCAACAGTTTACAAGAAATATTAAGGTCTCCTCTTCCTTGTTGTCACTCACCCTCCAAGCCCAGGCTCAGACATCCCCTTCTTTTCTATACAGTCCCTTGGGTGATCCATCTTTCCTTGCAGAGGTTTTCTCGCATAGAAAGAATTCCAGAGACTCGATCGAGTCTTATAGTCAATGCGTCCCCCCAAATTTCTCTGTCGAGGCATCCCTACGGCATGTGTTACCTCAAAACAATATATTCTAGGCGATCATGGCTTACCATAGGGTTCTCATGGCTCAGCAGTAGCCATTTTTCATGATTTTACAACTTGACAGCCTTCATGCTTAGCTAAAGTTAGGGACGAAGGTTACTCTCCTTCTCCTAGCACCATAATAGATAGGGATGAAGGTTACTCTCCTTCTCCCAACACCGTAATAGGTAGGGACAAAGGTTACTCTACTTCTCTCGGTACCGTAGTAGATAGGGATGAAGGTTACTCTCCTTCTCCCGGTACCGTAATAGATAGGGACGAAGGTTACTCTCATTATCCCAATACTGTAATAGATAGGGATGAAGGTTACTCTCCTTCTCCCGGTACCGTAACAGATATGGACGCAGGTTACTCTCCTTCTCCCAATAATTCATTCTTTACACAGCCAAACAAGTTGTTAGTCTCTATTTCATGTGATCGGATTACACTCTTTTTCACAGTTCTTCCTTGAACCCGAGAGTTCAGTATCTCATCTTCGCAATCTTCACAGATCTTTTCCTTTCACCTGTATCATAGGTATACAAAAATTCATGATACATCATCATAAATTTTAAATTCAGAATTTCCTTGTAAATTTGTCACCTACAGATTTCCAATTCCACATTTTATTTCCATATTTGTTCCGCACAGGAACCCGATTCATAATTATGGGACTTTCCTTCCCATAGTGGTTTGGCTCAGCAGGAAATTGGTCTTCCTTATGGGCTTACAATGCTGCCATATCCAAGACGCCTTTTCTTCCTGCACTTTCAACTTCAATCAACCAAACAAATTGTTAGCTTTTCCATGCACATACATTTTTATTGCACCTTTACAACGTCATCACAAACATTTTTAGAATTGTGCATACTAACAATCAAATTCACTTTCTAAAAAAGGAAGTACCATTCCTTGGAGTTTGGCTCAGTAGGAAATTGGTCTTCCTTATGGGCTTATAATACTGCCATATCCAATACCCATTTCCTCCTTGCAATTCATTCTTTACACAGCTAAACAAATTGTTAGTCTCTCATTCATCCATGTATATATATATATCTATATTCAAAACCATGCTTACTAACAGTTCATCACATCTATATAAACATAAAAAGGGAATCTCATTCCTTGCCTATGCCCCATTTCAACATACCAACCCTTTCAAAACGTAATTCAACATTTCAAAGGATTTTAACAAATGTGCCAATTATTCATGGCCACATTCATACCCAATGCACTCTTGCATTGTTTTCAAGTTCATCACACTTTATGACTGGTTCTTGGCCATGGTGTGTTGGAATTTAACCAACCTTTTCCTCATATGGCTTATTCATTTTCTTTCCTTCTTACAATAGGACCATACTGCCTGCTATAGGCCGATCATGATCCCAAATCAGTACATATGAACTCAAAAGTTTCACATGAATGCCTTTAAGTATTCCTTGATTGGTCAATGCATTCATGACATATCAGTTCATGAATTCTTCCAAGGGTTACAATTTTTTTTTACTACCAGAGGTTCATACCTCCATCATTCATGTTCTCCTTCCTGAATCATACCTTACTTGGGTACCCAAGACATAAAACTACCTTTCAAAAGTTCATGCATAACACTAAGACAATAAAATATTTCAGAAGGGGTTCTTACCAAATCCCTTCATACCTTGTGCCACATAGGAACGAATATATTTATACCAGTTCTTGGATGATAGCACCCTCTTTCTGATTTTTACCTCATCAACGGTGCTTTATGGGGACTTTTACAGCCTTGTCAACAATATTTCAACCACATCCTTCTCCTGGTCATCCTCTGCTTGAGGTTTCCCATCATTGGCAACTGTCTTCCTCAATAGCTCCAATTCTTTTCTATACATAGCATGCATCATCATAGTCACAATTACATTAGTTGTAATATTAAACCAAATGCATGTATCATAACATTCGAATTCATAAAACATCTTCAAAATGTCCTAGCATATCTGTATGCACTTCATCACATTATCCTCAAATGTTTACACAAGTGCAACACAAACAGATTTTGATTTTATCTTCAACAATACAATACTTATCACTATGGTTTCAAAACCTTTTTACTTTCATTAGTGTACCAACTTTCTCATCCAAGAGAAAACATAATACCCAGCAAGGAAAGAATTGAGGACTCTCCCCTTCTTCCAACTCTTTCGACACTGCCTAGGACTTTTCAGCCCAGTCGATTTATCTCTAAGGCCTCACTACATTTTCTTAATCATGGCTTCAAACAAGCCTATTCAGTTAAACATACTCATTTATTCATTTAATCATACTCAGGGGGTTTACTTGCCTTTTACCAACTATACTGGTTTCCACAACTGCTCTTTTAATCCTACGACTATGTTAAACAATTTAGTGTTCTTAGGGTGAGGAAAGTGTTCCTCCTTTTCTCCCCCTTTACTTATGCAATCTACTTCTTATTGTGACATTTCTTCTCTTTTCCCGAGAAACCCTAGGTTAGGCTCATCCTAACTCTTAGGATACATCAACAGGCTTTAATGGAAAAATATTTTTCCCATGATGAATCATGAACCTGTGCATCCGGCATGTTACCATTCGGTTATCAGAACGGTCAAGATTCATTATTAGTCTTCTATTCATTACATGATGTTTTTCAAAATGTAATCCATTAT
>ML791363.1:79846-97904 GCA_009831015.1 Picea engelmannii
AGCTTGTGGCTCACTACTTAATTCTCATCAGTCATTAAGGTTGTGACTTTGTTTTCCTGACAGAGTCTTCACACAGTTCCTCCACAGGTTACTCCTTCAGCATGCAACTTCCTTATTGCATATCCATCACTATTTGTGATGGCCTTAGTTGTGAGTTAGCTTCAATAGTTTACAAAATATACCATATGGAATATAAACATGCATCTTTGTCATGCACCCAAATTATTTATCCATACATATTCTGGTTTTGTTAACTTACATCATACCTGTGCATCACTTTCACGTTTAATATCATTCATACCTAACTGGTATTACTATCAGGCTTCATATTAGGAAGCTCCATAATGCATTAAAACCATGTACTCAAGCATAATTAAACACAAATAAGTATTCATCATGCTATCTTATTTCTTGCACTTTTTCCATGTCATTCACACACATGGACATATCCAGCTTCTATATCCTTTTCCCAAGGATCTTCCAATCATCCTTATGATCATGTATACACATTCGTGTATAATTAGGTGCATCTCTTGCACCTTTTTACCTCATGCATTCACTTGATGGTTTAATTTCATCATTAGTGTCCTTTAGTTTGAGATTTCAGTCACTTACATCACTAATCTCATAGTCATATCTCATATTGATGTTGCCTTTTCTCAAGGAAATAACCAACCAGGGTCACTTTCCTCTTTATGCGACAACGTCTAGCAAGAAAACCTTCTTGCCTCAGTGTCCATAGGGTTTTACCCATCTCACTTTTCTATGGTCATGAGGAGTTATATACTCTGATTTTAATATAGAGCAGTAACTATAACTACCAGGGATCCTACCCGATCCTATCAGATTCCTTAAGCCCACAAAGGTATTAACCATTATATAATCCACTATAATTAGTGCATGAAGTTCCAACTACCCATTCTTAGAAGAAGTGTTATGAACACCAGGTCATTCGTCCTTTGGGCTTCAGCTGCTCTTGACAAAACCCTGCCACCTTCAGCTATCCACATTCAAGTCTTATTATAAATGTTAATTATCATATCCCTACTCTGGTAAGAGTAGTTATCACTTTGACAAAGGGATAAATAAATTCTTCTACTGAAATTCAAAAAGAATTCCCAAAATCATAGGTTCAATCTCCAGTCCTTCTCCTCAAGGAGTAAATGAAGATAAAAATACCTCCTTACGTGACTCATAAATGAGCCCAAGAATTCCAAGTGTTTTAACCATGCTCTGATACCAATTTTTAACACACCCACGACAAGGCATACAAATTTATGCTTTTCTTAAAGGACAAATTCTCTATTCATGGTTTCTAATTTGGAAATTCAGGGAACCAGTCCGACCTCTTGGTCAAGGATCTCTAATTTTGAATCCAAATGACTCTCTGAGACCCTGATGGTCTCACTCTTTAATTAAGCGTAGACCCTTTTGACTTCTAGGTGCAGGTCTAATGGTACCTGCGACCTTCCCTTTGAGCTTGTGGAATCTCTGAGTTTGGGCGCTAGCCCCTTTTCTGATAAGCCCCTCCTTGAGGTGACCTTGGGAAATAACCTCACACAAACACACAATTGTGGGTGCAACCAAAGGAATTTTGAAACCAAACTACCCTTTGTCCCAAAATTCTCCTCGAGCCTCCACGTGTCCTTTCTTCAAAACCGTGGTTTGAATTGCGGCCCGCCCTCAACTTCTTAAAGTTCGTGCATATTTGATCCCCACAATGATATGGGACCGTCGATCTCATGATCTGGATGGTGCCTCTGAAATGACAACTTAGATCTATCCCTTTCAAAGCTGCAGACCAGATCTGACCTCTTGCAAATCAACGAATGTGATTTGTTTTGGAATTTCGGACTTTGTAATTCTCAAGTATCAAACTTCCCTTTCTTTCGTACATCAATCTTTCAGAGTCAATGATTTGTGGACACATGTCCTTCTCAATTAGCAGCTCTGCCTCTGCTTCATGGGTTTTACCTTTAAACTAGATCAATGGTCATGCATCCCCTTTGATCGATCAATGGTCAAGATTTCCTTCGGGTCTCTGGAATTCTGAGATCTCAAATCTCAAACTTCACTTCCCCTCAAAGTAAGTGGATTTCTACCGTGTGTCCACTTGAATCGTATGATTGAGGATTTCTTCGGGTTTTTACCCAAAATATACATATTTATGCCACCTGTCCTCTTGATCTGATGGCTATGAATTACTTCGGGACTTTACCCGAAATACACCAATATATGCCATGTCTCTTATGGATCAGATGGTCTAGATTCACCTCGGATGATCCACCACTTGAGATTTACTTCGAACAATATAACAACAAAGATTTACTTTGGATGATCATACAGTTGAGATTTACTTCGGCTCTAAGGCTCTTCGGACTTCGGGAGTCTCAAATCTAAAATGAAAACTCTCAAACAAATTTCTTCGGAGTCCACAATCCATTGCCATGCATCCCTCTGGATATGGCGGTCCAGATTCACTTCGGGTCTTTGGGGTTCGGGAATCTCAATTCTCAACTGAAACTCCAATGAAATTTACCCGAAGCTTGCGATCTACCGCCATGTGTCTCTCTGGATCTAATGGTTCAGAGACCTTTGGCTCTTTGGCTCTTCAGCCCTTTGATGATTTGGCACTTCGACACTCCATCCCTTCGACACTTCGGCTCTTCAGCACTTTGGTGCTTCGGCTCTTTGACACTTCGACGGTTTGGCACTCCAGGCTTTGGGAGTTTCAACTCTTATCCACCCATTTCTTTGGAGTTATTTTACCTGAAATACACGATCTCCTGAGACGTATCCCCCTGGTGATCAACAACCAGGATTTACTTCATCTGTTGTCCTCCTCCTTGTCCACAAACCTCCGAAGTTGTGGATCTTACACCACATATCAACCCTGACGTTGGACGTTTCCGATTGACTTCGGGACTTCAGGAATTCACAAGTCCACTCTCCTGTGCACTTTCAAAGGGTTAGGCCTCATGCACTTTCCTTGGGATCCAACGACTATTGGTCCTCGTGCTCAGATATAATGGCCCAGATCTGATCTCCTCTTGTGAACTCTTCTAATTGTCTGGATGTGGATTCCAATGGTCCAGATCTTTCATAGTGATCAATCCAACGGTCACTGTTGTTCGTCCTCTTGAGCTTTCACTTTCTTCCTTGACTTGGAAGATTTCATATGTTTCGAAGGTCTCGACCTTCGATTTACTTCTTGTGAGCCATGATGTATGGGTCTCGACTTTCGCTTCCCTCCTAAGCTTACGAACTTGAAACAAGTTCGCCTCTTGGACCTCATTTGCGCTTTTGAAAAGCACTAGTCTCTTCTGAGCTTGGTCCTTAGGGAATTTTGAATTCCAATGTACTCCTTGTGTTAATATTCTCACGTCAGATCGACGGTCCATGATATTCCTCAAGCCAACAGTCCATGTCACATCGTAACTTCGGGTTTCAGAAGTTTAATCGCACCAACACATGATTCTTCCATCGTACAAACTCCACACTCATAGATTCGGTGATCAAGGTGGGTCCTGATAGATCCTGTGATCAACAGTCTAGATCGCATCATGACTTTGGGTTTCAAAGGATCCATCCCCTTCACGATGATTACCAACATTCATTGATCTTGCGAAGACTGAAGGAGTTGAGGCATTAACTCCTACACTCCTTCTTCCAATCTAGCGGTCGCGACAGACCTTGGATCCTCCTGAAAGGTCTCGTCTGTTTTTCTTCCAAACGAAAGGATATTCCCTTTCAATAATTGAATCTCTCTATCCTTCCTTATCTTCATCAGTTATGAAGGATTTAAGAGCATTGCGCTCTTTCTCCTAAACTTAACACTTAGAAGGGTCTTCCGCACAAATCTTGCGCTCGTTCACTAGGTCTAGAACTTAAGTGGTTCTCGATCTCTTCTTGCCTCGTAGAGAGCCTGTGAATATATGCACTACCTCTCCTAATTTTAACAAACTCCATCCTCCAAGGGACTCATAACGACTAGGAGGTTCGACATGCATACATGAAACTATGCCCACGGTCGACGAACTCGCAGTTCATGACTCTGGCTTAAGCCACCATAGGACGCAAGCATTGACGAGTATAAAAACACATCCAATTCATACAATTTCCTACTTGCCTAATTACACAATCAAGCAGACACAAAAAGGGTATAGTATAAATTATTAAGAAAATATATCCATCCCTACAACATTCATAGGATATCCAACTTTAATTCACAATACCACTTAAATACACAAGATATGTGATTACTTATCTATTACAGGTGGTATCCAACTAACTAACTATGGGTGTTCATCTTTACACCTGACCATAGGCTCAGAGGCATTCATTCTTAGCACTCTGGACACCCCTATGCCAAGCCATGATATCACCAGGGAACTCTCGAGGTTCTCAAGGTTTCTTTCTCTGTTTCAGCTTTCGCTCGAGTTCTGTTCTCTGCAAAATTTCAGAGAATTCCTTCTATGTTATGGCCCTGGGTGAGGTTTATTAGATGCTCACTTGACATCAAGCTCACAACATTCTGTTCCTCATCTGTTGGAGAGCTCCCACATTCTCCTTACCAATTTTCTTATATTGTTTCCCCCGGATGGGTCTCAACCCATCATGTTCCTTCTGTTAGAAGGGAACTCGGGTCATCTTGGTCTGCCATACTCAGTGGTACTTCGGGCTGACATTTTGTAGTAAGACCATGCTTCCATTCATGGGAGTGGTTGATAATTCAACCATTGCTCCTTTCTTCATTAACTGGTTTCTCTCCTTGGGATCCGAAGGAGATTTATTACCCCCATCAAGGGAAATTTGGGGTTATTTGATATAATTATCCCTCTCTTATAGTTTTCACATTATTTCCTCTAGTGATATCATGGCTAGTACTTTCAAGGCTTCACCCCCATGGTCATTTATTGGCAACTCAAACAATAATACATTTACACTGTCCACATGCCTTAGCATGGTAATCCTATTTTATGATTAATTACAATATGGGGGAAACAAGGATGTTACACTTATAGGGAGGTATATTCAGGAAACACCTCTAAACTTGAGTAACAATTCACCCAATAGGTCGTTTCATCAACCCTCCCATACCTAAACTTGGAAAATTGCATAGGATCGTAGAGCATTAGTTTATTTTTATGAGGTGGTTTGGATGTACTTTCTTAGATGGCTCTTTTATTGATTTCGTTTACTCATCATGATGCTTTGAATTGATATCCTTGGAGGGCGTATCCATTTGTATTTGCAGGAACCAACTTGTGGACAGTTTTGGAGGAACAAACTTATCATGGGCTTCCATGGGGCTTGAATCCCACAGGTTGGATTCCAAGGGAGCACATGAGAAATCATGGAGACATGCATTTGGAGGCCTAGAGGACACCTTGGAGGATCTTTCCTAGCCCCTACATGCCAAATGATTTGCTTGGAAGAGGAAAAATGTCATCCTCTTGGAGATTGATGTCACACATGGGCTAGGATGTGGTGGTGATTTGACACTTGGCACTTTGATGAGGAGTAACACCTTGATTTTTTGGAGAGAGGTCTTAGCACCTTGGAATATGGCTTTTGGAATCCCAACATCCCTTCTCCAATCTCAACTACTCGCTAAAAAGTGCCAAAAGTTTCCCAAAAGGAGGGTGATGTCACGTTTTAGGGTTTCTTTCATGTGCAAAAGTATGAATTAAATAATATTATTTTGTAAAGGGGAAAGATTAGGGATGTTTACCCCTTATCTTGTGGTTTACCCTAAATTATGTGGAAAAACTATGTTTAAGACATTTTTTATACATAGAGATCATTTGTATCTCATTTTCATCATAGCTCTCCCATTGTGAGAATCCTTCTAGCTAAAATTTGTGCCCTCTTTTGGAAATGTCTTCTCTCTTGTTCTCTTGTTATGGTTTCTTCATGCTATTGGTGGAAGAAGTAGCACACTACCTATTGGATATTTTCTTTTTCATTCATGGTGGACTTATCTTGGTAAGAGGATTTTTATCTTGTCATTTCTTGGACTAGGTAAGGATTTATCTTGTTGATTCTTCATTGCTTGGTTACAAGTTGGATTTGCTAGATTTCTTGGGGATTATAAGTATTTATGACTCCACCATTTATCTATCATTTTTGTCTAGAATTTATTTGTTGCACAAGGTTTTACTAGGATAAGTAAAAGGGTTTACACCCTCCTAGTATCTCATAGTTAGCATTTGATTGCCTTGGGGAGTAAAATGGTTTAAATCCCCAAGGAGATGTCACTTGTTATCTCGTCATTCGTTTGAATCCATAACCTAATAGATAAATGAACTAAAAATAATTTCATTGGAGAAATAAAATCTGGCATTGGTTAATGTGAAAACTCAGGATTTTGAGGTTGTCTAAATTGGAATCAATTCTATGCTTTATATGCTTGGTTGAGCCACTAGGGAATCAACTTTAGATAAGTGATTCTTCATTTTTTCATAAATTTTTATATAAATCCATTAGGGCTATAGAAACCCTAATACAACTTTCTAATTAACTCACAAACCAACCGTCAGAAGTTGCTAAAATTTTGACCCTATAATATACTAACCCTAGCAGACTTTTTGGGTGGATTGTTGGAAAGTTTTTATGGTTGATATATTGTTTGTAAAAAATTAAATGATACATCCATAAGGATTCAAATTATATCTCCACAATACTATTTCTTAAAGCCTCGTTTGAATCTAAAGTCTTTCTCTTTCATTCTTGAGTTAAACTAGTATTTAGTACCTTGTCTCTTTCTTATTTTACTAGAATTTTAGCATATTTATTTGAAGCTCTTATTATCATTTTATTGTTGATATATATTATTGTTTATTGCTGAAATTAGGTACAACAAGCTTAAATTTATTGTCCAACATAATATTGGGCTTGTATCTTCATTTTCCTTGTGTCTCAGATAGGTACAATCACCACTTGGCAAGTCTACTACATTGTGGCATATCTTCTACCATCTACTAGACCCTTTTTAAGCCTTCTTTCATCTTCTAGCATTGACCTACAAGGGGAATCTCCTTCATATATTCACTTTCCATCTCATTCCCCTAGGTTCACCGAGATCCCCCCCTTGAGGTGATTACTTCCCCTCTAAAGTGACGAGAATACCTATCTAAGGTGACAATGGGTAGTTTTTCTCTTAGTTGTCGCCATTTTCAGGTTGGGTTAGGATTTTCCCAACCTACAACTTGCGCGATAACATTTTGGCACCATTTCTGGGGAGAATTTTGAATCCCCTTCTGAACCCTAATGACACTTTGGAAGGCTATCCAAAATCCTTTCCCTATATTTCCTGGTAAATACACCTAAAGGAAGTTCCCTTTCACCTTTGATGATATCTTTTTGAAGCTCATTTGGTGACTCCACCTTCCTAGAATTTGTCTTCCCTTAATACTTTTCCCCCAGGGAGGTTCGAACCTTCTAAGGTTTAACGAATAAGGCCTCCCATCAAATCTCCTATTGTCAAAACCATTTTCCATGGTACCCTTACCCTTTATCCAATGGATCACCCTTGGGAAAATGACCTTTATAAACCCATTAACATGGCCACCATCCTTGTGTACCCCAACACAATGCCAAAAGAGTCTCACAAATGGTTGTCGAAGTTTTTGGGAAACAATGTCACCACTGCATATGAGAATCTCTATGTCATAGGCTGAGACATGGAAAATGAAGAAGTAGAACATGGGATGTATCCATGAGGCTACTAGCCTCATCTTTGACTAGAGATGCCCATAGTTGGTTTAGAGGGATACCTAACAATCACATAACATATTATGAGGATTTTTCCAAATTTTTCAAGAACAAATGGACAACGAAGAAAGACAATGGGATGTGTGTAGCTGAGTTCAATCAGATAAATAAAAAGGAGAATGAGACAGTGAATGAATTTGACACTAGGCTCGAAAGATTATACAATCAAATTTCGATAGATTTGTGTCCAACCGATGCAATGGTTCGTCTCCTCTATGTGAATTCATTTGATGGGAAATTTTTCTTTATTCTTAAGCACACGAATCCCACTTCTTTGGCACAATCCAAAGAGTACAGTGCATAGATTGAGGAAAATATCCTTGAATCAAAGATAGATTCCTTTCAATATCCTCATGTCAAGAAAAAAATTGAATACTAAAGCTTTCAGTAGCAGCGCTCCTGATCTAATTTCCCTCTTGACTCATAAGATAGATCAGATGAGTACTCAATTCGTTTAAGAAAAAAATTAGAACATGGTTCGTTTGAATACTATGGAGAGAAATCAATCTGCCTCTAGTCCTCAGCTTACTAGACAGAAGAGAGATGCCACAGGTTGGAAACCAAGGCCTCAACAAGAGGCAAAGGCCTCTGATACTTTGAAACCAGCTGGGTTGGTTGACACAGAAAAAACACCATGGTGTTCTCCATGCCAAGAACCTCATAGAGAATATGAGTGTCCCCGATGACATGAATATTCTTCTGGCAATATGAAGTTCATGGATATGATCTATAATTTCCAAGAGGAAGAAGTCACATAGGAATATATTCATGAAGCCAGAAGACAAGGTGAAAGAGAGGGGATACTCTAGGCCTTGAATGAGTTGACAGAAGACCAGAGGAAAGAACTAAGGAAGATAAAATATTTGACATACACCAGAAGAAACAAAGCATCAACCCCTCCATCATAACCTTTCGCTCCTCCTCCATCTACAGAAAAAGCGGTCCCAACACTTCCACCTCCATTATATGAGTTACTTCCTAGGACAACTCCCACAAATGAGATTTAGTTGAACATAAACATTGTAACCATGTTTGGAAAATTGAATATGATGGTTCATGTGACAGAGATGTGAAAAATCTGTTGTGTAAGGAGGGAAGTCTTGAAGTTATTACAGGTACCGACTAAGAAGGAGGATGCTCCGATCATTTTGAACATTATGTATCTCGATCAGGAGAAGGACAACAATCATCATTTCTATATTTCATTGGGCATGAATGGGCTCTACCTAAACAACTGTATGTTGGATTTTGGGCTCTCCGCGAATGTCATGTCATTGAAGGTAATGGAGCAACTTGGTTTGAAGATGACCCGACCCTATGGAAACGTATGTGGAATTGATTTGAAAAGGGTCAAGGTCTATGGTTTATGTGAGAATGTTGAGGTCTTTTTGATTGATTTTCCACATATCATCCTCCTCATGAATATAGTAGTGATTGATGTTCGAAATGCTTGGGGAATTATTTTTTCAAGGAGTTGGTATGTTTCCCTTGGGGGTTTCCTTAGCATGGATATCAACCATGCAAACATTCTCGTGGGAGATGACACTTTTAAGGTATTATACACTTGAGAGTGAGCCGACAAGCATGTTATAGATCCCAACAATCATGACTATACAAGTGAAAATGAGTTTGATGAAGTACTAGACAACATTGAGTATGATCCATAGGAATTTCCTTTCATGCAGGACGATTTCATAGACACACTCTTCCCAAGGACAGATGAATACAAAGAAAAACTTGCAAAGTTCCAAGGGAAAGAGTCAAGGTCTATCCAAATACTCATGAAGAAATAAGATAAAGAACATGAAGAAGCCATAAAGAAAGAAGTCAATGCATGACCTCCTTCTTATCCATACATAGTGAATATACCTTACATCAACTACAGTGAAGGAATTCTTGCATGGATGCGGGACAAGAAGAAGAGAAAGCCCAAATATGACTAGAAGGATGACAACTCATGGCTTGTCCCTTACATCATCAAGAAGAAGTCTGAGAAAGAGAAGTATTATTTGACAACTCTGGATGGGAGAAAGATGCCATTACCAGTGGATGGATCTCTTCTCCGACCCTATGTTCAGATCACTTGATTTCCTTTCATTTGCATCTTGATTTATCATGTTAGTTTAGATGCATTTAATATTTAATTTTTCTCTACTTGCATATTGATTTCATTCTTAGTTTAGAAATTTAAAAAAAAATGATAAAATTTTATTTTCTAGATTTAGTTTCAGTTTTTGTTTTTATGTATATGGACGGAGGGTGATAGAACCACCCTAGATTTTATAGTGTGATGTTTCAGTGTAGGCATAGGTCTACCAATATATTCTATAGTTCTGATGCACTCTATGATGAGAACATGTCCCCAAGTAGGATCCAATGTTGTCCCCAACTCCTAGGGATAAATAAGGAGATGATGTATTGATGCCCTCAGGTTGCAAACATGAAGTACCGAGAGACAACTTGACCGATAGTGTCAACTTGCACAAACAGAGACCTACCTCACCACCACTGATCCAGATTGATCATGGTGGTATCCACCACATTAGTTGGCCTCTGGAAGACATTGGGTCTTCCTCCATGAGGCACAAGTCAGGTATTATGGTGAGTGTCATTTAAATATTTTAGGCATTTGAATTTTTTGCATCTATTACTTCTTTTTATCATGTGACATTTTCTTGGACATTATGCTCTTTTCCCCATTTCACTTTGGTGGTAAACGTTGCACCCTAGTAAGTGGGTCACCCTTACGGATAGGTGTGTTACTAGGAGGTCATTTTGATGAGTCATCATGCTATTCCCAACTATACTTGTAACTTTCCACACTTCATCCCCTGATCTCCTCGCCTTTTGGGTTTTTTCGGGTGTACTAACCCAAGAAGGGGTTGTCCCTCATTTCATGGGAAGAAGGGGATGAAGGCCCAGAGGCTTGTAGTTGGAAAAGGATAAAATCCTGATTATGAACCTTCCAAATTCTCATCCAAACAAGTATTGAGGGAAATGGAAATATTCTCCTAAAAATCAAATACCTGCAAAATAAAACACATAACATAAATGTCTCACTTGATTGAGGGATTTACACAAAGTGCATTACAAGCTAGGCTATACCCCCATGTCACTATGTGTACTTCTCCCTTAAAGTGACACTTTGGTACTTCCACCCAAGATAATATATTTACCCTAGGGATTACCCAGTGTTTGGACCTTAATTAATTAATGGCAATGAAAGGGATTGGAAAAAGGATGCATTGAAAATGAAGGTGCATCACACCCTCTACAAAGGAACCCATAAGTGAGACACTACAACCCATTGTATGTCACAAACCCCATGCCAAAAATTCTTTTCTCCATCCATGACACCTCATCCACATGACTTAGAGAGACATCTCCTCAAGAAACACCCTTAAACTTGAGGAATGATTCACCCAATAGGTCCTTTCGTCAACCCTACCATACCTAAATATGGAAAATTGCATAGGGTCTTTGAGAATTATTTTATTTTGATGAGTTGGTTTTGATGTATTTTATTAGATGGATCTTTTATTGATTTTATTTACTCATCATTATTCTTTGACTTGAGATACTTGGAGGGCGTATCCATTTGGCTTTGCAGGACCCAACTGGTGGACAATTTTGGAGGGATAAGATTAGCTTGGGCTTCCATGGGGCTTGAAGCCCACTGGTTGGATGCCAAGGGCCCACATGCCAGATCACAGAGACATGCCTTTGGAGGCCTATAGGACACCTTAGAGGATCTTTCCTATCCCCTACATGCCAACCAATTTTCTTGGAAGAGGAAAAACGTCACCCTCTTGGAGCTTGATGTCACACATGGGCTAGGATGTGGTGGTGATGTGTCACTTGGCACTTTGATGAGGAGTGGCACATTAATTTAGTGGAGATAGGTCCTAGAACCTTGGAAGATGGTTTTTTGAATCCCAACATCCTTTGTCAAATCTCAACAACTTGATAAAAAGTGCCAAAAGTTTCCCAAAAGGAGGGTGACATCATGTCTTAGGGTTTCTTTCATGTGAAAAAGTATGAAATTAAATAATATTATTTTGTAAAGGGGAAACATTATGGTTGTTGACCCCTTATATTGTGTTTTACCCTAAATTATGTGGACAAACTATGTTTAAGACATTTTTTTGTATAAATAGAGATCATTTGTATCTCACTTTCATCATAGCTCTCCCACTGTGAGAAGCCTTCTAGCTGAAATTTGTGCCCTCTTTGGGAAATCTCTTCTATGTTGTCCTATTGTTATGGTTTCTTCATGCTATTGGTGGAATAAGTAGTGAGCTACCTCTCTTGAATCTTTTCTTTTTCATTCATGGTGGATTTATCTTGGTAAGAGGAGGTTTATCTTGTCATTTCTTGGACTTTTAGACAAGTTTGATTTTCTATATTTCTTGGGGATTATAAGGATTTAAAACCCCACCATTTATCTATCATTTTTTTCTAGAAGTTATTTGTTTCACAAGGTTTTACTAGGAGAAGTAAAAGGGTTTACACCCTCCTAGTATCTCCTAGTTAGAATTTGCTTGCCTTAGGGAGTAAAATGGTTTACACCCCCAAGGATATATAAATTTTTATCTCTTCATTTTTTTGACTCCATAACCCAATATCCAAAGGCACTAAAAATAATTTCATTGGAGAAATAAAATCTTGCATTGGTTAACGTGAAAACTTGGTATTTTGAGGTTGTCTAAATTGGAATCAATTCTATACTTTATATGCTTAGTTGAGCCACTAGGGAATAACCTTTGGCTAATTTATTCTTGTTGTTGTCATACAATTTTATCTACAACCATTAGGGCTGTAGAAACCCTAAAAAAACTTTCTAATTAACTCACAAACCAACTGTCAAAAGATGCAAAAAGTTTGCCCCTATAATCTACTCACCCTAGCGCACTTTTTTGGTGGATTTTTGGCAATTTTTTATGTTTTATATCTTGTATGTAACAAACTAATTGATAAATCCATAATGCGGAAAATTATATCTCTGCAATACTATTTCTTACAACCTTATTTCAAGCTAAAGTCTTGTTCTTTCATTCTTGAGTTAAACTAGTATTTACTAGCTTGTCTCTTGCTTATTTTACTAGACTTTTAGCATATTTATTTGTAGATATTATTATCATTTTATTGATGATATTTATTACTGTTTATTTCTGCAATTAGGGACATCAATCTTAAATTGCTTTTCCAACATAATATTGGGCTTGTATCTTCATTTTCCTTGTGTCTTGGGAAGGTACAATCACCACTTGGAAAGTCTACTACATTGTGGCATATCTTCTACCATATATGAGAGTATTTTCAAGCCCCTTTTCACCTTCCATAATTGACCTATAGGGGGAATCTCCTTCATTTATTCACTTTCCATCTCATTCACCCAGGGTCACCAGGATTCCCCCCTTGAGGTGATTACGTCACCTCTGAAGTGAAGGAAATACCTGCCTAAGGTGATTGTGGGTAGGTGTTCTCTTATTTGTCACCATTTTTTTGTTGGGTTGGGCTTTTAAAAACCTACAACTTGCGTGATAACAAGAGCCACTAAGAATATGAAAAAATAAGTGAATGGAAAGGTACCATCAATTTTTTGGGAAGAAAGATGACCAATACCAATTCTAGAATTCCCCAAGATGGCCCCATAAGGTCTCATTTGATGGATGAAGATTCATTGGAATTGGAAAACCACATATTTTAAAATTCATTGGGAGTTAGTATAATCGCAAATCAACTTTAGAAAAATACAGGATGAATTTAATCTAGTAATTTCAAAAAGAGGGCAATAATCAGATGGTAGGGTAAAATATTTTTTACCGTAATTGGGCATACCTAAATGTTGAAAAATGTACCATCATAGGGTAGGAAAATATCAAAGAAATTGCACAATAGGGAACTCACATCCCCATTGATCTCTCTCAAGATTTCGAGAATTTAGAAAGTAAAAGAGAATATTATCTATTAGAGTCTAAGGCAAGGACTATCTCCAAGATGCTACTAGAAACCTTCCGAACTATGTTGATACAGAGGATGACTAAGCGGGAAATTGAAAATAGAGTGATGTGACCAACACTAAGTGCCAATGCATTTTTCAAGGATCTAGTGACTATCAAATACTTGATAACACTACATGTTCCTCAAGGTATGAATAATATTATGCTAGAGATAAGGTGCCCTATTCATTCCCTAATGGTCCACATGGATATAGAAGACCCTGGATTTCCTCAACTCCATTCACCCCTATAACAGAGCACTGAATGTGTATAACATGTCGTTCCTAATTCATATTTTATGTAATTCCAAGTAGATGAATCCATTCAATTCATTGTTTTCACTTTGAATGGTGTATAAAGAATAGGGAACATGTAGGTCAAGAGATTATGTAATATCATTTATCCACTTTTCAGAAGGATCCTTATGGTTCTAGAAATGCATTAACACCCCTAGATATCAAGTGGATGCACCTCAAAAGAGAAGAAAAACATGCAAGATGAGGAAGCTTCCATTTGGAGAATGAGGTTGACGAAAAATACAATAAGAAACCTCTCTAAAATAGATATGGGTTAGTAATAAATACTTATCCTAGATGGGAACAACTAAAGGAGAGAAGAGAAGAGGAGAGATTCATGAGGTGGCATGAAAAGAGAAAATCAAGAGATGCCACCCTCATTGGTAACTAGCATCCTATGAGTGGTTCAATCCATGGGCCTCACTTGTGGAAACAAATGAGGAAGGGCGTTTGGAAAGAACCTGGTAAAATTAAAAGCATGTGGGTGTCATAACACAACCAATATCAAAGAAATGGTGTCCTATGAGGCCCATTTAGTACCTATAAGGATCATGGAGAGCATGGGTTTCAAGAAAACACTTTTTTGTTACCAAAACTCTTCAAGGGAGTCCAGAAGAGCACGTGGATATGAAAAATTAAAAATTAAATAGTATGTAGGAAATGTAAAAATTATAAAAACCATGAACATTGTTCTATTTGGAAAAATGAAAAATCCCTAGTTGTCAATTTCTATCAAAAACTAACAAATACACATTTTTGGGGGGGATGCGAAAAATTCAATAAATGTGTAAAATGGGGCATATAAAAACAAGAAAGGGGTAAAAGGTGATATTATTTTCACTTTTCAATGCATATAAAAACTCATCATTTGATCTAATGGAGGGCATTTCAAGTGTGAAGAGAGACTATTAGGAGGAACTCAAGAAACAAGAAACTGAGGTAGACTCACTACCCCTTATTTTGGAGATTAGAATCACTGCCCCTTATGCTTTAGCATTTTTAAATAGAATTCATCGATATAAATTTAGGTGAAATCACAAATGTTATTTATATTTGCATTTTTGAATGCATAAATGGATTCACCATACTGAAAAAAATGCATAAATGGATTCAACATACTGAAAAACCCCTAAAACACTGGGATTATACAGACTCAACCTTTCATATTTATAGTTTCATTAATTCTTCACATGATTTCGAACAAAATCGATCAGAAACATTACCCAAAGGCCAAATCGTAGAAGGTTTAGACTACAACCATATACACAATATCCAAACAATTTCAAAGTTCCGATCAATTTCATCATTAACTACCATGCAAAATCGTAATACATATTTGCGATGAATGTCCCGAATTTAACTCAATTGTAGATTTCATCCATCGAATGGACATGGAGAAAAATTAACTATTTAGTTTCATTGACTTTTCTTCATGACCATTGGATGCACAAAATATACAATGAGATAAGGATTTCCTAGTGAATAATTTCTCTTATAGATAAAACAATGCCAACAAGTTGGATTTGTTTTCAATTCATCATTCGTCTATATAAATTGGCAGTCATGAAAAGTCTGCATGATAAATAATACTTTCCCCAATTTAGTAGGTTAGGGGGTCATTGCAAGCACATTGGTTCATGTCTAAATCAAACAAGTGCTCACGAGTGTAATAAAATTATATTATTTTAATTATCCATTTATTATGGGTATTGTATGAATGAAGAGGTGTCACAAGCTTCTTAAGTCATGTGAATATGCAATAATTAAATCATGAGTAATGGGTTCTCATTATCTTACCATGCAAGAAACAAATTTCAATGAAATGTTGCCAAATCTCAAATAGTAAAACATTTAAAATGAGTTCTCATTAAAATCCTAATGGTAAAAGAAATTGTGATGATGTGGTTGTATAAAATTTCAAACACTACCTTGAACATTGGATTTAGGCACCACATCATCATAATAAGAAGGGAGAAACTGTCGTTTAAATTTAAAAAAAAAAAGAAAAAAAAAAGTAGGAGAGGAAGAGATGGCAAAAAGAGAAAGAGAGAATGCAACTACATTAATTATGATTTATCAATTGATTATGTGATTTAGGGCTCTAAGTTAACTAGGGTAATTTAGATAATATCTGCACCAAAAATGGAATAAGAATAAATCAACAAAAGAAATCAAACTAAGTAGAGTGAATTTATCTCTCTCCTTTGGTAAGCTTATTAAGCTAATTGCCAAAGATGAAAAGGTAATGAAATGAAGGAAATCACTTGGAAAAAATTGTTATACATGTTGAGGCTACCTGGGTTGATGATGAGTGATGTAAAAATCCTTCAAGATATTGTTTCTCCACGGGAATAAACCTATACATGCTTCTACATCTTCCTACATAAAATATTTGGTCATAATCCCTATTACACTGCAATAAAACACCCTAAATCTACCATATAAAATAATGCAACAATAAAGTGTTGTATGGTGACCCAAAATTCCCTCAAAAAGGTGAAACCTCTCTTATGAAATTTGTGTTGAAACCTTTTTTGACATGAAGGAGTTGAATCATCAAGTGCTAGCAAGAAAAACCCCTATAACTATACCAGGGTTTAGGATATAGACAGAGAAAATGACCTCCTACAAGTCAATCTAGTTACTACACTACCCCAAACATACCAAAATAAATGAACAAAAAGTAGTAGAAGAGAAGATCAGTAACTGTACCTTTTATCCAATGTCTGGCGATGATATCCTCAAGCTCTGTAGCTCCAAAGACTGCAAGTCTCCTCCCAAAGATGACCTGCATCCAAGACTAGGAAAACAAGGCTACAATCATGCTATTTATATTCATAAATTAGGGTTAGATATCAAATGTTATGTATAAATAAAAGAAAAGACATAAAATATCATCATTTGGGATAGGGAAAAGAGATTCTTTTATTCATTAAACAAAGACTGAAACTTACAATCCTTGTCTGCCACCGTTCCACGAACCTGGTCCGGGCTCCTCTTTACAATGCTCCAAGTGCATCTTCAATAAGCCTCTTCTCACAATCTACTAATCAAATAAAGGGAAGGGAATGGATTGAATGGAAGAAAAGGGGTTGAAGAGAGAATGATGAGGTAGTAACTCACAAAAGGTTGCAAATGCTTGGGCAAGGAAGGAAAGTGAAATTGGCTAGAGTTTCATCGTTCTATTTCTTGGTTGTGAAATGAGACCCCAAAACCTTCTTTTATATGACAAAAAGATGGTTATTTGGTTGGGGGATGGGATATAACAAGTGAATTGGTTGGTAAACCTCCAATAGCACATAAATTCCACTGAATTCCTTACAACGTTTTAATTTTTGCAACTTTTGGAGGTATACATGGGTTGTTTAGTGTTCAACAAGCGTATGTATGTGGGTTGTCTAGCATGAAGCAAGTGTATGTATGCGGGAAACAATGTTGCATGGCGCATACATGCTCTAAAAAATGTTTTTTTAAGTAGAGCTCCTCAACAATGATTTTGTTGATTATTTGGGTTGGTTTTCATTGATGTCAACCCTTGAAGAAAGTCTGGTAGAAAATTCCGGTAGCAGAAAGGTTTGAGTAATGGAACCAAGTTTGTTTGATGGATAATGGTATGAGTTTTGATATATTTGCAGGAAAGACTATTCTATATGGAAAATACATGTCATTCCATTTCCGGTGGTATGTGGAACTTCACATAACTCCTCACGGTTAGAGATTTATGCCCATGTGAAGTCAGAGAACCCTCATGAGTCATCTAGATGCCCCCAAAGGTCAAAGTAGTCAAAGTGGTTGCAAAGAAGAAATTATTTAAATAATAAAGTGAAGTGATGAATGTACTATAAGTCAAAGTGGATGCAAAATAAATCATTTAAATAATAAATTTAATGGAGAAATTACTAATTGTGGAAAGTGGTTAAGTTAAGTGGAAAGTGGTTAGAAGTGGGTTAGCCCTAAAACAAGGAAAGTGGGTTAAGATGATTA
>ML791363.1:102736-138100 GCA_009831015.1 Picea engelmannii
GCCCTCTTTTGGAAATGTCTTCTCTCTTGTTCTCTTGTTATGGTTTCTTCATGCTATTGGTGGAAGAAGTAGCACACTACCTATTGGATATTTTCTTTTTCATTCATGGTGGACTTATCTTGGTAAGAGGATTTTTATCTTGTCATTTCTTGGACTAGGTAAGGATTTATCTTGTTGATTCTTCATTGCTTGGTTACAAGTTGGATTTGCTAGATTTCTTGGGGATTATAAGTATTTATGACTCCACCATTTATCTATCATTTTTGTCTAGAATTTATTTGTTGCACAAGGTTTTACTAGGATAAGTAAAAGGGTTTACACCCTCCTAGTATCTCATAGTTAGCATTTGATTGCCTTGGGGAGTAAAATGGTTTAAATCCCCAAGGAGATGTCACTTGTTATCTCGTCATTCGTTTGAATCCATAACCTAATAGATAAATGAACTAAAAATAATTTCATTGGAGAAATAAAATCTGGCATTGGTTAATGTGAAAACTCAGGATTTTGAGGTTGTCTAAATTGGAATCAATTCTATGCTTTATATGCTTGGTTGAGCCACTAGGGAATCAACTTTAGATAAGTGATTCTTCATTTTTTCATAAATTTTTATATAAATCCATTAGGGCTATAGAAACCCTAATACAACTTTCTAATTAACTCACAAACCAACCGTCAGAAGTTGCTAAAATTTTGACCCTATAATATACTAACCCTAGCAGACTTTTTGGGTGGATTGTTGGAAAGTTTTTATGGTTGATATATTGTTTGTAAAAAATTAAATGATACATCCATAAGGATTCAAATTATATCTCCACAATACTATTTCTTAAAGCCTCGTTTGAATCTAAAGTCTTTCTCTTTCATTCTTGAGTTAAACTAGTATTTAGTACCTTGTCTCTTTCTTATTTTACTAGAATTTTAGCATATTTATTTGAAGCTCTTATTATCATTTTATTGTTGATATATATTATTGTTTATTGCTGAAATTAGGTACAACAAGCTTAAATTTATTGTCCAACATAATATTGGGCTTGTATCTTCATTTTCCTTGTGTCTCAGATAGGTACAATCACCACTTGGCAAGTCTACTACATTGTGGCATATCTTCTACCATCTACTAGACCCTTTTTAAGCCTTCTTTCATCTTCTAGCATTGACCTACAAGGGGAATCTCCTTCATATATTCACTTTCCATCTCATTCCCCTAGGTTCACCGAGATCCCCCCCTTGAGGTGATTACTTCCCCTCTAAAGTGACGAGAATACCTATCTAAGGTGACAATGGGTAGTTTTTCTCTTAGTTGTCGCCATTTTCAGGTTGGGTTAGGATTTTCCCAACCTACAACTTGCGCGATAACATTTTGGCACCATTTCTGGGGAGAATTTTGAATCCCCTTCTGAACCCTAATGACACTTTGGAAGGCTATCCAAAATCCTTTCCCTATATTTCCTGGTAAATACACCTAAAGGAAGTTCCCTTTCACCTTTGATGATATCTTTTTGAAGCTCATTTGGTGACTCCACCTTCCTAGAATTTGTCTTCCCTTAATACTTTTCCCCCAGGGAGGTTCGAACCTTCTAAGGTTTAACGAATAAGGCCTCCCATCAAATCTCCTATTGTCAAAACCATTTTCCATGGTACCCTTACCCTTTATCCAATGGATCACCCTTGGGAAAATGACCTTTATAAACCCATTAACATGGCCACCATCCTTGTGTACCCCAACACAATGCCAAAAGAGTCTCACAAATGGTTGTCGAAGTTTTTGGGAAACAATGTCACCACTGCATATGAGAATCTCTATGTCATAGGCTGAGACATGGAAAATGAAGAAGTAGAACATGGGATGTATCCATGAGGCTACTAGCCTCATCTTTGACTAGAGATGCCCATAGTTGGTTTAGAGGGATACCTAACAATCACATAACATATTATGAGGATTTTTCCAAATTTTTCAAGAACAAATGGACAACGAAGAAAGACAATGGGATGTGTGTAGCTGAGTTCAATCAGATAAATAAAAAGGAGAATGAGACAGTGAATGAATTTGACACTAGGCTCGAAAGATTATACAATCAAATTTCGATAGATTTGTGTCCAACCGATGCAATGGTTCGTCTCCTCTATGTGAATTCATTTGATGGGAAATTTTTCTTTATTCTTAAGCACACGAATCCCACTTCTTTGGCACAATCCAAAGAGTACAGTGCATAGATTGAGGAAAATATCCTTGAATCAAAGATAGATTCCTTTCAATATCCTCATGTCAAGAAAAAAATTGAATACTAAAGCTTTCAGTAGCAGCGCTCCTGATCTAATTTCCCTCTTGACTCATAAGATAGATCAGATGAGTACTCAATTCGTTTAAGAAAAAAATTAGAACATGGTTCGTTTGAATACTATGGAGAGAAATCAATCTGCCTCTAGTCCTCAGCTTACTAGACAGAAGAGAGATGCCACAGGTTGGAAACCAAGGCCTCAACAAGAGGCAAAGGCCTCTGATACTTTGAAACCAGCTGGGTTGGTTGACACAGAAAAAACACCATGGTGTTCTCCATGCCAAGAACCTCATAGAGAATATGAGTGTCCCCGATGACATGAATATTCTTCTGGCAATATGAAGTTCATGGATATGATCTATAATTTCCAAGAGGAAGAAGTCACATAGGAATATATTCATGAAGCCAGAAGACAAGGTGAAAGAGAGGGGATACTCTAGGCCTTGAATGAGTTGACAGAAGACCAGAGGAAAGAACTAAGGAAGATAAAATATTTGACATACACCAGAAGAAACAAAGCATCAACCCCTCCATCATAACCTTTCGCTCCTCCTCCATCTACAGAAAAAGCGGTCCCAACACTTCCACCTCCATTATATGAGTTACTTCCTAGGACAACTCCCACAAATGAGATTTAGTTGAACATAAACATTGTAACCATGTTTGGAAAATTGAATATGATGGTTCATGTGACAGAGATGTGAAAAATCTGTTGTGTAAGGAGGGAAGTCTTGAAGTTATTACAGGTACCGACTAAGAAGGAGGATGCTCCGATCATTTTGAACATTATGTATCTCGATCAGGAGAAGGACAACAATCATCATTTCTATATTTCATTGGGCATGAATGGGCTCTACCTAAACAACTGTATGTTGGATTTTGGGCTCTCCGCGAATGTCATGTCATTGAAGGTAATGGAGCAACTTGGTTTGAAGATGACCCGACCCTATGGAAACGTATGTGGAATTGATTTGAAAAGGGTCAAGGTCTATGGTTTATGTGAGAATGTTGAGGTCTTTTTGATTGATTTTCCACATATCATCCTCCTCATGAATATAGTAGTGATTGATGTTCGAAATGCTTGGGGAATTATTTTTTCAAGGAGTTGGTATGTTTCCCTTGGGGGTTTCCTTAGCATGGATATCAACCATGCAAACATTCTCGTGGGAGATGACACTTTTAAGGTATTATACACTTGAGAGTGAGCCGACAAGCATGTTATAGATCCCAACAATCATGACTATACAAGTGAAAATGAGTTTGATGAAGTACTAGACAACATTGAGTATGATCCATAGGAATTTCCTTTCATGCAGGACGATTTCATAGACACACTCTTCCCAAGGACAGATGAATACAAAGAAAAACTTGCAAAGTTCCAAGGGAAAGAGTCAAGGTCTATCCAAATACTCATGAAGAAATAAGATAAAGAACATGAAGAAGCCATAAAGAAAGAAGTCAATGCATGACCTCCTTCTTATCCATACATAGTGAATATACCTTACATCAACTACAGTGAAGGAATTCTTGCATGGATGCGGGACAAGAAGAAGAGAAAGCCCAAATATGACTAGAAGGATGACAACTCATGGCTTGTCCCTTACATCATCAAGAAGAAGTCTGAGAAAGAGAAGTATTATTTGACAACTCTGGATGGGAGAAAGATGCCATTACCAGTGGATGGATCTCTTCTCCGACCCTATGTTCAGATCACTTGATTTCCTTTCATTTGCATCTTGATTTATCATGTTAGTTTAGATGCATTTAATATTTAATTTTTCTCTACTTGCATATTGATTTCATTCTTAGTTTAGAAATTTAAAAAAAAATGATAAAATTTTATTTTCTAGATTTAGTTTCAGTTTTTGTTTTTATGTATATGGACGGAGGGTGATAGAACCACCCTAGATTTTATAGTGTGATGTTTCAGTGTAGGCATAGGTCTACCAATATATTCTATAGTTCTGATGCACTCTATGATGAGAACATGTCCCCAAGTAGGATCCAATGTTGTCCCCAACTCCTAGGGATAAATAAGGAGATGATGTATTGATGCCCTCAGGTTGCAAACATGAAGTACCGAGAGACAACTTGACCGATAGTGTCAACTTGCACAAACAGAGACCTACCTCACCACCACTGATCCAGATTGATCATGGTGGTATCCACCACATTAGTTGGCCTCTGGAAGACATTGGGTCTTCCTCCATGAGGCACAAGTCAGGTATTATGGTGAGTGTCATTTAAATATTTTAGGCATTTGAATTTTTTGCATCTATTACTTCTTTTTATCATGTGACATTTTCTTGGACATTATGCTCTTTTCCCCATTTCACTTTGGTGGTAAACGTTGCACCCTAGTAAGTGGGTCACCCTTACGGATAGGTGTGTTACTAGGAGGTCATTTTGATGAGTCATCATGCTATTCCCAACTATACTTGTAACTTTCCACACTTCATCCCCTGATCTCCTCGCCTTTTGGGTTTTTTCGGGTGTACTAACCCAAGAAGGGGTTGTCCCTCATTTCATGGGAAGAAGGGGATGAAGGCCCAGAGGCTTGTAGTTGGAAAAGGATAAAATCCTGATTATGAACCTTCCAAATTCTCATCCAAACAAGTATTGAGGGAAATGGAAATATTCTCCTAAAAATCAAATACCTGCAAAATAAAACACATAACATAAATGTCTCACTTGATTGAGGGATTTACACAAAGTGCATTACAAGCTAGGCTATACCCCCATGTCACTATGTGTACTTCTCCCTTAAAGTGACACTTTGGTACTTCCACCCAAGATAATATATTTACCCTAGGGATTACCCAGTGTTTGGACCTTAATTAATTAATGGCAATGAAAGGGATTGGAAAAAGGATGCATTGAAAATGAAGGTGCATCACACCCTCTACAAAGGAACCCATAAGTGAGACACTACAACCCATTGTATGTCACAAACCCCATGCCAAAAATTCTTTTCTCCATCCATGACACCTCATCCACATGACTTAGAGAGACATCTCCTCAAGAAACACCCTTAAACTTGAGGAATGATTCACCCAATAGGTCCTTTCGTCAACCCTACCATACCTAAATATGGAAAATTGCATAGGGTCTTTGAGAATTATTTTATTTTGATGAGTTGGTTTTGATGTATTTTATTAGATGGATCTTTTATTGATTTTATTTACTCATCATTATTCTTTGACTTGAGATACTTGGAGGGCGTATCCATTTGGCTTTGCAGGACCCAACTGGTGGACAATTTTGGAGGGATAAGATTAGCTTGGGCTTCCATGGGGCTTGAAGCCCACTGGTTGGATGCCAAGGGCCCACATGCCAGATCACAGAGACATGCCTTTGGAGGCCTATAGGACACCTTAGAGGATCTTTCCTATCCCCTACATGCCAACCAATTTTCTTGGAAGAGGAAAAACGTCACCCTCTTGGAGCTTGATGTCACACATGGGCTAGGATGTGGTGGTGATGTGTCACTTGGCACTTTGATGAGGAGTGGCACATTAATTTAGTGGAGATAGGTCCTAGAACCTTGGAAGATGGTTTTTTGAATCCCAACATCCTTTGTCAAATCTCAACAACTTGATAAAAAGTGCCAAAAGTTTCCCAAAAGGAGGGTGACATCATGTCTTAGGGTTTCTTTCATGTGAAAAAGTATGAAATTAAATAATATTATTTTGTAAAGGGGAAACATTATGGTTGTTGACCCCTTATATTGTGTTTTACCCTAAATTATGTGGACAAACTATGTTTAAGACATTTTTTTGTATAAATAGAGATCATTTGTATCTCACTTTCATCATAGCTCTCCCACTGTGAGAAGCCTTCTAGCTGAAATTTGTGCCCTCTTTGGGAAATCTCTTCTATGTTGTCCTATTGTTATGGTTTCTTCATGCTATTGGTGGAATAAGTAGTGAGCTACCTCTCTTGAATCTTTTCTTTTTCATTCATGGTGGATTTATCTTGGTAAGAGGAGGTTTATCTTGTCATTTCTTGGACTTTTAGACAAGTTTGATTTTCTATATTTCTTGGGGATTATAAGGATTTAAAACCCCACCATTTATCTATCATTTTTTTCTAGAAGTTATTTGTTTCACAAGGTTTTACTAGGAGAAGTAAAAGGGTTTACACCCTCCTAGTATCTCCTAGTTAGAATTTGCTTGCCTTAGGGAGTAAAATGGTTTACACCCCCAAGGATATATAAATTTTTATCTCTTCATTTTTTTGACTCCATAACCCAATATCCAAAGGCACTAAAAATAATTTCATTGGAGAAATAAAATCTTGCATTGGTTAACGTGAAAACTTGGTATTTTGAGGTTGTCTAAATTGGAATCAATTCTATACTTTATATGCTTAGTTGAGCCACTAGGGAATAACCTTTGGCTAATTTATTCTTGTTGTTGTCATACAATTTTATCTACAACCATTAGGGCTGTAGAAACCCTAAAAAAACTTTCTAATTAACTCACAAACCAACTGTCAAAAGATGCAAAAAGTTTGCCCCTATAATCTACTCACCCTAGCGCACTTTTTTGGTGGATTTTTGGCAATTTTTTATGTTTTATATCTTGTATGTAACAAACTAATTGATAAATCCATAATGCGGAAAATTATATCTCTGCAATACTATTTCTTACAACCTTATTTCAAGCTAAAGTCTTGTTCTTTCATTCTTGAGTTAAACTAGTATTTACTAGCTTGTCTCTTGCTTATTTTACTAGACTTTTAGCATATTTATTTGTAGATATTATTATCATTTTATTGATGATATTTATTACTGTTTATTTCTGCAATTAGGGACATCAATCTTAAATTGCTTTTCCAACATAATATTGGGCTTGTATCTTCATTTTCCTTGTGTCTTGGGAAGGTACAATCACCACTTGGAAAGTCTACTACATTGTGGCATATCTTCTACCATATATGAGAGTATTTTCAAGCCCCTTTTCACCTTCCATAATTGACCTATAGGGGGAATCTCCTTCATTTATTCACTTTCCATCTCATTCACCCAGGGTCACCAGGATTCCCCCCTTGAGGTGATTACGTCACCTCTGAAGTGAAGGAAATACCTGCCTAAGGTGATTGTGGGTAGGTGTTCTCTTATTTGTCACCATTTTTTTGTTGGGTTGGGCTTTTAAAAACCTACAACTTGCGTGATAACAAGAGCCACTAAGAATATGAAAAAATAAGTGAATGGAAAGGTACCATCAATTTTTTGGGAAGAAAGATGACCAATACCAATTCTAGAATTCCCCAAGATGGCCCCATAAGGTCTCATTTGATGGATGAAGATTCATTGGAATTGGAAAACCACATATTTTAAAATTCATTGGGAGTTAGTATAATCGCAAATCAACTTTAGAAAAATACAGGATGAATTTAATCTAGTAATTTCAAAAAGAGGGCAATAATCAGATGGTAGGGTAAAATATTTTTTACCGTAATTGGGCATACCTAAATGTTGAAAAATGTACCATCATAGGGTAGGAAAATATCAAAGAAATTGCACAATAGGGAACTCACATCCCCATTGATCTCTCTCAAGATTTCGAGAATTTAGAAAGTAAAAGAGAATATTATCTATTAGAGTCTAAGGCAAGGACTATCTCCAAGATGCTACTAGAAACCTTCCGAACTATGTTGATACAGAGGATGACTAAGCGGGAAATTGAAAATAGAGTGATGTGACCAACACTAAGTGCCAATGCATTTTTCAAGGATCTAGTGACTATCAAATACTTGATAACACTACATGTTCCTCAAGGTATGAATAATATTATGCTAGAGATAAGGTGCCCTATTCATTCCCTAATGGTCCACATGGATATAGAAGACCCTGGATTTCCTCAACTCCATTCACCCCTATAACAGAGCACTGAATGTGTATAACATGTCGTTCCTAATTCATATTTTATGTAATTCCAAGTAGATGAATCCATTCAATTCATTGTTTTCACTTTGAATGGTGTATAAAGAATAGGGAACATGTAGGTCAAGAGATTATGTAATATCATTTATCCACTTTTCAGAAGGATCCTTATGGTTCTAGAAATGCATTAACACCCCTAGATATCAAGTGGATGCACCTCAAAAGAGAAGAAAAACATGCAAGATGAGGAAGCTTCCATTTGGAGAATGAGGTTGACGAAAAATACAATAAGAAACCTCTCTAAAATAGATATGGGTTAGTAATAAATACTTATCCTAGATGGGAACAACTAAAGGAGAGAAGAGAAGAGGAGAGATTCATGAGGTGGCATGAAAAGAGAAAATCAAGAGATGCCACCCTCATTGGTAACTAGCATCCTATGAGTGGTTCAATCCATGGGCCTCACTTGTGGAAACAAATGAGGAAGGGCGTTTGGAAAGAACCTGGTAAAATTAAAAGCATGTGGGTGTCATAACACAACCAATATCAAAGAAATGGTGTCCTATGAGGCCCATTTAGTACCTATAAGGATCATGGAGAGCATGGGTTTCAAGAAAACACTTTTTTGTTACCAAAACTCTTCAAGGGAGTCCAGAAGAGCACGTGGATATGAAAAATTAAAAATTAAATAGTATGTAGGAAATGTAAAAATTATAAAAACCATGAACATTGTTCTATTTGGAAAAATGAAAAATCCCTAGTTGTCAATTTCTATCAAAAACTAACAAATACACATTTTTGGGGGGGATGCGAAAAATTCAATAAATGTGTAAAATGGGGCATATAAAAACAAGAAAGGGGTAAAAGGTGATATTATTTTCACTTTTCAATGCATATAAAAACTCATCATTTGATCTAATGGAGGGCATTTCAAGTGTGAAGAGAGACTATTAGGAGGAACTCAAGAAACAAGAAACTGAGGTAGACTCACTACCCCTTATTTTGGAGATTAGAATCACTGCCCCTTATGCTTTAGCATTTTTAAATAGAATTCATCGATATAAATTTAGGTGAAATCACAAATGTTATTTATATTTGCATTTTTGAATGCATAAATGGATTCACCATACTGAAAAAAATGCATAAATGGATTCAACATACTGAAAAACCCCTAAAACACTGGGATTATACAGACTCAACCTTTCATATTTATAGTTTCATTAATTCTTCACATGATTTCGAACAAAATCGATCAGAAACATTACCCAAAGGCCAAATCGTAGAAGGTTTAGACTACAACCATATACACAATATCCAAACAATTTCAAAGTTCCGATCAATTTCATCATTAACTACCATGCAAAATCGTAATACATATTTGCGATGAATGTCCCGAATTTAACTCAATTGTAGATTTCATCCATCGAATGGACATGGAGAAAAATTAACTATTTAGTTTCATTGACTTTTCTTCATGACCATTGGATGCACAAAATATACAATGAGATAAGGATTTCCTAGTGAATAATTTCTCTTATAGATAAAACAATGCCAACAAGTTGGATTTGTTTTCAATTCATCATTCGTCTATATAAATTGGCAGTCATGAAAAGTCTGCATGATAAATAATACTTTCCCCAATTTAGTAGGTTAGGGGGTCATTGCAAGCACATTGGTTCATGTCTAAATCAAACAAGTGCTCACGAGTGTAATAAAATTATATTATTTTAATTATCCATTTATTATGGGTATTGTATGAATGAAGAGGTGTCACAAGCTTCTTAAGTCATGTGAATATGCAATAATTAAATCATGAGTAATGGGTTCTCATTATCTTACCATGCAAGAAACAAATTTCAATGAAATGTTGCCAAATCTCAAATAGTAAAACATTTAAAATGAGTTCTCATTAAAATCCTAATGGTAAAAGAAATTGTGATGATGTGGTTGTATAAAATTTCAAACACTACCTTGAACATTGGATTTAGGCACCACATCATCATAATAAGAAGGGAGAAACTGTCGTTTAAATTTAAAAAAAAAAAGAAAAAAAAAAGTAGGAGAGGAAGAGATGGCAAAAAGAGAAAGAGAGAATGCAACTACATTAATTATGATTTATCAATTGATTATGTGATTTAGGGCTCTAAGTTAACTAGGGTAATTTAGATAATATCTGCACCAAAAATGGAATAAGAATAAATCAACAAAAGAAATCAAACTAAGTAGAGTGAATTTATCTCTCTCCTTTGGTAAGCTTATTAAGCTAATTGCCAAAGATGAAAAGGTAATGAAATGAAGGAAATCACTTGGAAAAAATTGTTATACATGTTGAGGCTACCTGGGTTGATGATGAGTGATGTAAAAATCCTTCAAGATATTGTTTCTCCACGGGAATAAACCTATACATGCTTCTACATCTTCCTACATAAAATATTTGGTCATAATCCCTATTACACTGCAATAAAACACCCTAAATCTACCATATAAAATAATGCAACAATAAAGTGTTGTATGGTGACCCAAAATTCCCTCAAAAAGGTGAAACCTCTCTTATGAAATTTGTGTTGAAACCTTTTTTGACATGAAGGAGTTGAATCATCAAGTGCTAGCAAGAAAAACCCCTATAACTATACCAGGGTTTAGGATATAGACAGAGAAAATGACCTCCTACAAGTCAATCTAGTTACTACACTACCCCAAACATACCAAAATAAATGAACAAAAAGTAGTAGAAGAGAAGATCAGTAACTGTACCTTTTATCCAATGTCTGGCGATGATATCCTCAAGCTCTGTAGCTCCAAAGACTGCAAGTCTCCTCCCAAAGATGACCTGCATCCAAGACTAGGAAAACAAGGCTACAATCATGCTATTTATATTCATAAATTAGGGTTAGATATCAAATGTTATGTATAAATAAAAGAAAAGACATAAAATATCATCATTTGGGATAGGGAAAAGAGATTCTTTTATTCATTAAACAAAGACTGAAACTTACAATCCTTGTCTGCCACCGTTCCACGAACCTGGTCCGGGCTCCTCTTTACAATGCTCCAAGTGCATCTTCAATAAGCCTCTTCTCACAATCTACTAATCAAATAAAGGGAAGGGAATGGATTGAATGGAAGAAAAGGGGTTGAAGAGAGAATGATGAGGTAGTAACTCACAAAAGGTTGCAAATGCTTGGGCAAGGAAGGAAAGTGAAATTGGCTAGAGTTTCATCGTTCTATTTCTTGGTTGTGAAATGAGACCCCAAAACCTTCTTTTATATGACAAAAAGATGGTTATTTGGTTGGGGGATGGGATATAACAAGTGAATTGGTTGGTAAACCTCCAATAGCACATAAATTCCACTGAATTCCTTACAACGTTTTAATTTTTGCAACTTTTGGAGGTATACATGGGTTGTTTAGTGTTCAACAAGCGTATGTATGTGGGTTGTCTAGCATGAAGCAAGTGTATGTATGCGGGAAACAATGTTGCATGGCGCATACATGCTCTAAAAAATGTTTTTTTAAGTAGAGCTCCTCAACAATGATTTTGTTGATTATTTGGGTTGGTTTTCATTGATGTCAACCCTTGAAGAAAGTCTGGTAGAAAATTCCGGTAGCAGAAAGGTTTGAGTAATGGAACCAAGTTTGTTTGATGGATAATGGTATGAGTTTTGATATATTTGCAGGAAAGACTATTCTATATGGAAAATACATGTCATTCCATTTCCGGTGGTATGTGGAACTTCACATAACTCCTCACGGTTAGAGATTTATGCCCATGTGAAGTCAGAGAACCCTCATGAGTCATCTAGATGCCCCCAAAGGTCAAAGTAGTCAAAGTGGTTGCAAAGAAGAAATTATTTAAATAATAAAGTGAAGTGATGAATGTACTATAAGTCAAAGTGGATGCAAAATAAATCATTTAAATAATAAATTTAATGGAGAAATTACTAATTGTGGAAAGTGGTTAAGTTAAGTGGAAAGTGGTTAGAAGTGGGTTAGCCCTAAAACAAGGAAAGTGGGTTAAGATGATTACAAGATAACCCCTTGAGGAAGCTACATGAAAGTATAAATAAGAGGCAAGGGTCTCTCATTCAAATACACTTGAGAATATTGAATATATACAAGTGACTGAGGTAACCAAAGGAGATCTAAGGAGAATTTCAGAGGGAAGGTGAAGTAAAGAAGGACAAAATTCAAGGGAGGATAAAGTCTTTTGATGATGCTTTCTAAGGTATTTTATTTACAGGTCATCTCACCATTTTCAAAATAAATGTTTTTATACAATGATTCAGATAGCGAAATATGTAGGCCGTTGAGGAAACATATCCAAGTAGTTGTTGTAAAAATTTCAGCTTGTGGGTCGTTGTATTTTTGGAGTTACACTCCGTGGAAAATAGGGTTTGTGGCTAGTCTTGAAACTAGTCTAAAACAAGTGTTTCAGGTAAAAATGTCATAACTTATTCATAACATATCCAAATTAAGTAAGACTAAATGTATTGGTTATAGTACAATCTTTAGTATGTTGTGTACCATTTTCAGATCTATACAACAAATATTCTGGGTGGGGCATTCTCTACAAATTGGATCTCTAAAATAAGCCATAATTCAACAAGGTATGCCATTTTTGCTATAACTCCTTTTTCTGGGAGGTTCCAAGAAGTGAAACCTGGAGAAATTGCAGACAAGATGTTCAATAACATTGTGTACTATTTTTAGACCTTTATTCATTACATGTACACATTTATGATTATTGCAAGTTAGGGTTGTTGACTAATCCAAAACTCCTCATGTGAGACTAAAGTAAAACTTGATGAAAATTCTAGTCTCTTGTTAAGGAAGGTTTGCAGGTATGTGATCATATACACTAGGTATATTATAGAGTTATAAATCATATTTATATGATGAAATTAGTGAGGGCTTTTGGTTGAGGTTGAGGTACAGGTTGGTTCATGGTTGATGCACTCGTTGATGGTATAGGTTGAGGTACGTGTTGATTGGTACATGTTTACAACAATATATCTCACAGTGATAGTATGATAGTGGTTCCATCATTCTAATTCTATGACAAGGCGGTTGGACGTGGCAAGGACAGGTAGTTGTAGCCACCTTCTGATTGTAGCCGAAGAACATAGGGGGTTGTAGACTTCTTTTGGTTGTAGCCAGAGAATTGGGGAGTTGGAGCTTCCCTAAAGTTATAGCCTGAGAAAATAGGGGGCTGGAGCCTCCTTCCAGTTGCAGCTAGAAAACAACAGAAGTTGGTGCTTCCAATGAATTTAATTCTTAAAGACATATAAGAAAAATCATTTCTTGGTTTTCTCCCGCTTTGGTTTTCCACGTAAAAACACTAGTGTACTGTGTATGTGTATTACTGTTCATTTGTTAAATGTTTATTTACTCTGCAACTATTGGATAATAATGCTACATTGATATAACACTTTCATTTTACGATTAAAAAGGATTATATTTCTCTATTACTGATTCACCCCCCCTCTTAGTAATCCAATAGATTTGGAAAATTATGCAAGTAAGAAGGACAATTCCGTGTATGCATGAGTAGGGAATATTAGGGCTATAAGATATTCCCCCTAATGTATGAGGTCATAAGAGAAATTGATGGCCGAAATACATTACGATATCTTCACCAATGCACAATATCGAGTGAGCCTGGGACCCAAGTTTGGGAGGTGTCATCTGCAAAACAACAATTGTCTCTCTGAGGCGGGAATAGCCATGCTTGGGATGAACTAAATCATGGATTCCAAACAAATACATTGCAGAACCATGTCATATAACTATATAAAGTGTAGCCACGAGCAATACACAACAAACCTACATCTCAAAATCAGTCAAAGATATATATGTACAATATGAATCTTCAAGAAGCTAGTGAAGCCTGTGGATGGAGATGAAGTCTTCATAGCTCGAGAAACAAATTCAATATATTCAAAACTCAGGTAGGAGTACAATGGGAGTGTAAGAATCACTACTCTGAGGTCTTCGACAATCCGTCGGGAAAAGACTGAAGGATCTCGATGATCAGGAAAAGAACTTTTTCCATTTTGAATCTGGACTTGACTGGACTCTCGGGATGGCCGACTCATGAAATTCAAGAGACAAACTGCAGAAAGGCCAACTCAGGTTGGGTAAAACTTCTCTTGGAAAAAAGAATGAAAGATGATCAGACTTGGGAAGGATGACATTGACATAAGTTTGTGATGCAAGAGGCAACACAAACTCTCCATATGTTTGGAAGAGTAACCAAACGGAGGAGGACACAACTCTATGTAGCAAGAACAACTTCCTAAGGTCATACTAGATCCCAATTCTTGACGAAAAAACATAAGGATGTGCTTTGTCCAAGGGAGAATATATTTTCTGCCGAAAAAATAATGTATATTTCCCGTCCCCTCTTTTTGGAATATTTGATTTTTTTGTCTTTTTCAATTTTTAAAGAGCTTGAAAAAGAATAAAAGAATTCTACATTACAAAGGAGGAATGAGTGTCGCTAAAATAAAACTGGTTCCAAGCGCATGGAACACACTAATTCTCAGGGCAAGGAGACATGTGCAAGATAAGGACACGAGAAAATTCCTCCATGGGTCAAGGTGTCAGGTCGCAAAGGAAAGAAGTGTTGCAAGGCTTGCATATACATAATGCTTCAAAGATTTAGTTGAGAGCAACATGGAGTCGACATTAGGCCAAAGACGCAAATATGAGACCCACAATGAGATTAAGAATGACACAGTGAGACCCCTTCTATGTAAGTTTTTACGATCCGAGAGAAGGTAAGCTCGGTAGTTTTTTCACTTTTAGAGAGTCTGAAAAAACACAAAACAAGACTCCAAGGAGTACCTTTTTCGGATTTAGTCTAGTCAGTTCGAAAAAGGGTTAAACTTGCACCAAAAATACGTTTGTTGAAAACCATTTTAACAAGTGTGACGAAGACAATATCACTCAACAATATTTTTAATTTTAAGGAGTCTTAAAAGAGCTTAGTCTCATCCTGAAAAAGTATAAAAGTAACTGAAGACAACTCTCTGCGCTCCACGAATCTTCTGAGGCATACCTTTTTATGCTATAATCTACTAGCTGGAAAAAGGGTTAAACTCATGCCAACATATGTTCTTCTGGAACAATTTAACGAGTGTGAAGGAACAAGGTCACTCAATGATCTTTTCAATTTTAGGGAGTCTAAAAAGATCTTAACTATGGACTCCGGGGGGGTTCCTTTTTCGTAAGTAATCTCCAAGGCCCGAAAAAGGTGTTAAACCAAAACCAAGGAGAATGTTCATTTTTCAAAGATTTAGTGCCTCGGCCCCGAAAAAGGGTTAAAATTATGCTTGAGAATACTCTTCTAGCAAACCGAAGTTCCTAGAGCATACCTTTATTCATAAAATCAGCCATCCAGACCAAAAAATGAGTAAACTACCATTGGAAAAATGTGCCTTCAAATTTGAGTTTGGCGAGCGCGAAGGGAAACAAGATCGCTCGACAATATTTTCATTTTTAGAGAGTCTGAAAAGGTCTTAGAGAAGACTCCAGGGGGATTCTTTTCTCAAATAATCCATATGATATCGAAAAGAATAAATACAGTCTCGTAGGATGTTGCTTTCGAATTTCAAAGCTGTTAGGATATTTAGACACTTAGGAGTTAGTTAAGATCTACTTGGTCTAATGTGTCATTTAGTAAAAGTGTGTTTCTTAGTGTGTTTCTTTAGTATGCATTATTATGCATTTGTAGTTAGGAAATTCGACGGTCACGATATGTTCCCAACATAAAGTGATCTGATGGTTCATACTCTCCTCAATCTTAACAACCATTGATCCATAGATTAACACCCGATTGGTCCATGATCTCTATTTAAAGATCATGGAGAGTCATTTTACGATGATTGATTGTGAGAAACTCTCTTGTAAAATCTATATGTAATCTTCTTCTTTTGCATTAATAAACTGCTCCAAGTGGCCACGTTGGCTGGGGCCGTGGATGTTTCCCCGTAGGGGTTTAACTACGTGAAAAAATTGGTGTGTTGATATTTGATATGGTTATGTGAGTGTTTATTGAAGGTGTTCGTCCTCTGTTGGAATACTTGTGTTGTTGAACATGGTATCAGAGCTTGTTTGAAGACCTGCTCCTGTTGTAGATCGAGATCGTGAAGCCGAGTTGTCTCATCTCCATTTTTTATCATATTCGTACATTTCTAGGCTGATAGGACCATTCCATTGCGTCTGAATCACTCATTTCATCCAAGAACACTTTTCTTTTCACTCAAAAAGGTTTTTGTTTGCTCAAGATATGACCATTACAGTCAGATCCAGAGGTATAAAGCTTGTATATGCATTTTTAAAAATTTTGCAGAGTAGTATTTTGGCTTTATTTGGGTTTTGTATTATTTATTTCCGAGTTTCTACTCTTTTAGATTTGCATATTCTCTTTTCCCCGCACCTTGTGCAATCTCGAAAAATCAGAAGAAGATAGGAAAAGGTGCATCTTCCGGGTAAGCTAACCGATATCTAACCCTTATTGTCATCGAGAAGAGAAATTTGTTTCTTGTGTGAAAAGAGTTTTTTTTTAGCACGCTCTCCAAGGCTGTCTTCAACAACAACAACAACAACAATCCTCTTCCTAAAAAATACAATATGTTTTTCTAGACCATTTGGTTAAAAGTTTCGTTATTAAGTAAGAGGTCTTGAGTTCAAGTCTCTCTTTTGTTACTTTTTTTGAAAACGTTCATGCTCAAATTGTAAAGTGTATTTCACTTCAAGTATAAAAGTGAATCACTATAAGTAGCTTTGATATTTTATTTTACAGTTATTTATTTTGCATCAAGATTTTCTTTTATAAAGTAACTTCATTGTAAAAGTGATCCCCACTTCTCTTTATAAAAGTGGGTCACTTCATAAAGAAACTTACACTATTACGTCGTGGTCCTTTGGTTACCATTTATGCCTTTTTAAAAAGGGCATAAATCTCACATCCGAAGTTCGTTTTTAGTGCTGGTTTTTTAAAACCGCATAATTTTTTGAGATATTTACATCTAGATCATCAGCTTCAGTTTTTAAATCCACATATTCTGCGTATTTAATATGGCTTCTACAAGTAATCTCTTACTTACCAGCACCAACTACTTCCAATAGAAATCTCATATAGAAGATTTATTAAGAAGTAAAGGCTTGTACCAGATTACCTTGGGAAAGGAAAAATCACCCACTGATGATAAGAAATTAAAATGGGATAATAGGAGTGATGAATCATGTGGACTAATCAGAATGTCCATCTCTCCTAATTTAAGGTTCCACCTTAAAGAAATTGATGACCCCAATGAAGCCTGGGAAAAGATTGAATCTGTGTTAGGTAAACTCAATATTATTTGAGCACAATAGTTAGAAAATCAAGTACTGACCTTAAGTCCAAGTGATTTTTCTTGAATTGGAGACTATTTATCTAAGTTTAAAACACTCAGAATTTTATGTGAAGAATGTGAGATAGAAATGGAGGAAGAGCGTTGTATCTATATTATTATTTCTAAGCTAGGTAGTGCATATTCTATGTTTGTATCTACCTTTTATGCCATGAGATAGGCTCTACAGAAATCTTATCAAAAACCCACTCTTGAGTCCTTTTTTGATGCTTTGATTAGAGAGGAAGATAATCTTGTACAACTTGGAGTGATCAACACTGCATGTACCTCCAACAAAGCCTTACTTTCCCAGCAGAAAGATAAACCCAAGTATCCAAATAAGCAACATCCTCTTTACAACAAGCAAGAAACGTAAGGGTCCCAACCCCTCTTAGACAACTTCAGCTCCTAATGGTGACAAAAGAGAAAAATATAAAAATAAGAAGATTGACAGACATTGCAACTTTTGTGATAAAGATGGTCATGATTAGTCCAAATGTTTCAAGAATATGGAAACTTTAGAAGAAGTGATGAAGAAGAACAACATCAATATTGATTCTACTACTTCTTCTTCTTCTCATGGACATGCACTTTCCACTTCTGGTTTCTCCTTCAATACAACTTCTTCTTCTTCTTCTGATGAGTGGCTTATTGATTTAGGAGCATCTTATCACACGGCTAAGGATAAAGACATATTTTATGCTCTAAATGAATGTAACACCAAGGAAATATTTGTTGGTGATGATAAATATCTTAGTGTTGTAGGATCTGGAACAATTCAAGTAGATAATGGTCATTTCAATGATGTATTATGTGTTCCAAGTCTTTCTTGTAACCTTCTATCAATATATCAAATCACTCATTCAGGTGAAGGTAAAACCGTAGAGTTTTCACCTCACCAAGTTGTAATCAAGGATCTAAAAGATCCTAAGCATGTTCTTACAACTGAAATTGTTGATGATATTACCAGGTTGTACAAGTTTGACAAATTTGGGTCATCATATTTTTCATCAGTTTTTGTTGCTCATAGTGATGTCTTGAGAAACATTTGGCATGAGAAGTTTGGTCATCTAAACTATTGCTCATTGAAAAAACTATGTAATCAATAGACGGTGACTGGTCTTCCTCTGGTTTCATGCAGAGATGGTGTTTGTTCCGATTGTGCTCTTGAAAAACATCATCAGGACAGTTTTGACAAACGTGCATCTTGGCACGCCTCAGGCCCTTTGCAGCTTGTTCACAATGATTTGTGTGGTCCACTTTATTCTCCTTCTTTTTCTGGGTGCAAGTATTTCTTAAATTTCATTGATTATTTTAGCAGATGTACTTGGGTTTACTTCTTAAAACTTAAGAACGATTTTTTTGACAATTTTTTGGCCTACAAGGCCCTTGTAGAAAAGAAATATGGACATCAAATTCAAAAGTTAAGAACAAATAATGGAGGAGAATATGTGAACAATAATTTTACAAGTTACTACACCACACAGAGCATTCAAATGAAACACATTGTTCCATATACACCACAAAAAAATGGTGTTGCTAAGAGAAAAAATCATACATGAAAAGAAATGGTTAATTGTATGATCCAATATAAGGGATTAAGTCTAAAGTATTGGGTAGAAGAAATCAACTGTGAAAATTACATAGTCAATCACACTCCCACAAAGGCTCTTAAAAATATAACACCGGAAGAAGCTTGGACTAAAATTAAACCAGATGTAAGTCACTTCCATGTATTTTGCAGTATAGCATGGGCTCACATTCCTGATGAGAAAAGGAAAGCATTGTAGCCTAAAAGTGAGAAGTGTATATTTGTTGGTTATTATGAATATGTCAAAGGTTATAGACTTCTTCAACCACATTGTAATGAGATTATTATTAGAAGAGATGTTAAATTTGATGAAAATCTCTTGTCCTGTGAGCCTAATTCGACGATTGTGCCTTCTTCTGTTCCTATTCTAGTTTCATCTTCAGATGACGACACTAAGGATGAAAATCCACCTCTGCATGCTCACCTTCCTCCAGATGAGTCCTTTGAACCTCAACCAGCACCAGTTCCACCACTTCCTATATGGGTCCATTCAACACGAGAAGAAACTGGTGGTCTTGTTGGTGATCCTTCAGATCAACGTCGAACATGTTCATAGTTCCAGTGAGCCTTTTATAATTTGGCTCAAGTTTCAGAGACTCATGATCCAATGAAATTTACAGAAGCTTCAGGTCATCCAGATTGGGATACATCAATGAATGAAGAGTATCTCTCTTTAATGGATAACGATACTTGGGATCTTGTACCTCTTCCAAAAGGAAGAAAACTTGTCAGATGTAAATGGGTCTATAGAACTAAATATGCATCAGATGGAAGTGTTGAAAGACACAAGGCTCAGTTAGTTGCCAAAGGATTTTCCCAAGTTGAAGGAATTGACTACAATGAAACATTTTCCCCTGTAACCAAAATGAATTCCATCCACCTTGTTCTTGCCCTTGCTGCCTCACATAAATGGGAGGTCCATCAGATGGATGTTAAATCCACCTTATTGCATGGATATTTGCAAGAATAAAACTACATGGAACAACCTTATGGCTATGTCCAAAATGACTCTAGCCTTGTTTTTCACTTTAATAAATCTCTTTATGGTATTAAGCAAGATCCCCAAGCTTGGTATGCCAAAATGGTCAACTTTCTTATTGACAATGGATTCTCTAGATGCCATTTTGATCCTAATGTCTATACCAAGAAAGTAGGAAGCCATCTCATAATCCGTGTCCTTTATGTTGATTACCTTATCCTTACTGGTAGTGACTCAAAAATTTTAAACCATGTGAAAACCATCCTTAAGAAGAAATTTGAAATGCCAGACTTAGGATTTTTGCACTATTTCCTTGCCCTCCAAGTTTTGCAAACCAATGAAGGAATTTTTCTTTCCCAGTCTAAGGATGATTGTGACCTTCTTCGTCGCTTTCACATGGATGCCTGTAAACAAGCCCCTTCTCCCTTCCAGTATGGAGTCAAGCCTACTGCCACCTATAATTCTCCTGAAGTCGATGCCACCCTGTACCGCCAGTTAGTTGGTAGACTCTTATACTTGAATCATACCTGTCTTGATATTTCCTTTGTTGTTGGTCTTGTTTCCTGGTATATGAAAACACCTCATGAAATCCATTGGAAATCGACTAAAAGGATCCTTCGCTATGTCTGTGGTACAATTAAGTTTGGGATACATTACAGTTCAGGGGGGACTTTTTTATGGGTTGGTTTCACTGATTCAGATTGGGTCGACAACCCTGATGATCAGAAGTCTACTGCAGGTTATGTTTTTAGCCTTGGTTCAAGACCTATCACTTGGGCCTGTAAGAAACACCATGCTATTTCACTTTCTTCAACAGAAACAAAGTATCGAGCAATGGTAAATGCAAGTCAGGAAGCCTTGTGGCTTTGACAGATCCTTCCAGAGTTTGGATTCGAGCAACAACATTCGACCAACCTTTGGTGCGACAATCAGAGTGCCATCAAGATCACCAAAGACCCAGTCCAACATCAACACAACAAGCACATAGAGCTACACATGCACTTAATAAAAAATCTCATTCATGATCAATTTATTGAAGTGATATTTTTCCCTCAAAAGATCAAGTTGCAGACATTTTCACAAAGTATCTTATAGAAGCAAAGTTTTCCAAACTTTGATCTATGTTAGGATTTCAGGAAGTTGTCATTAAGGGGGGATATGCTCTAATTCCTCCTTCTCCTATTGTGTCAACATTGTAAATCCTTCAATCCTATCCCAAGTTATTCTTAAGGGGGGATGTTAGGATATTTAAACACTTAGGATTTAGTTAAGATCTACTTGGTCTAATGTGTCGTTAGGTAAAAGTGTGTTTATTAGTGTGTTTCTTTAGTATGCATTAGTATGCATTTGTAGTTAGGAAATCCGACGGTCATGATATGTTCCTGACATAGAGTGATTTGACGGTTCATACTCTCCTCTATCTTAACGACCATTGATCTATGGCTTAACACCTGATTGGTCCATGATCTCTATTTAAAGAGCATGGAGGGTCATTTGTTGATGATCGATTGTGAGAAACTCTCTTGTAAAATCTCTCTATAATCTTTTTATTTTGCATTAATAAACTTCTCCAAGTGGCCGCGTTGGCTGGGACCATGGATGTTTCCCCATAGGGGTTTTACCATGTGAAAACATCAGTGTGTTGATATTTGATCTGGTTACGTGAGTGGTTACTGAAGGTTTTCATCCTTTGTTGGAATACTTGTGTTGTTGAACAAAAGCAAGCTTGAAGGACAACAGAGGATGTTCATTAGGGAGTCTCGAGGGTAAGGCCTAGGATGATGATGAACAAAAGAATGAGGCTTCATTATGTAATTATGACAGGACTAACAAGGAATCCCAAGCCTATAGTCATAACTAACAACATGTACACAAAAAATGTAACAAAGGATCTGCCTAGGGAATCCATGTAAAGGTAGGCTCTACCACCTAATTACGACACTTCTAAAGCAACAATGAAGGTCCTATGTCACACTTTGGTGGGGTAAATCCTATGGCAAAGTGAAAAATACAATGAGATGCATAAAGTGGGAATGAAATCCTAACTTGCATGAAAAAGTTGTAAAAAATGACTTTTACGAAAGGATGTCAAAAATGTAACCAATCCCCAAAAAGTTACCAAACTGAAAGGAGAAAAGTACCAGAACAACCAATAGAAAACTCAGAAGTGAATTTGAGTAACCACCAAGCCAGGAAAAATGACAAAGGGGACCAAAAAGGGGTAAAAAGGTCCAAAAAGTCTATAAATAGAAGTGAACAACTCATTTTTACCATTGAAAATTGAAAATCAACCAAAAGGTAAAAAAACCCTTTGCTAAAATAATGGATTATGGGAGCTTCAGTGGACAAAATGACCTTCTGTTTGGACCAAGTAAGTACAAAACACCCATGCTTGCATTTCAATTGCTTCTTTATTGTTTAATTTTTAGTTTGGAGGGGGCACACTCTTGTAAAAGGGGAGTCTTTGCATGTATGCGGGATATCCAAGGATAGCCCGCGTATGTACTCGGGCAGAATACCAAACAACCCACGTACATACACGATGGTGTAAAAAGAATCCCATGTACACCCTCTTTTACTTTGAAAAAATAAAAAGCAAGCACTAAATACTCTCTACTTTTTTCATGTGACAGGATGTATGTTCACTGGAGAGAGAGAGAGCATGAGGAGATCCACATCTTGGTTGAGGAGGACCCTGTGGCCATCACTACACTAAAACAATGCATATTATGGAAGCTCTTCCAGTGTCCATTTATGAGGGCAGAACGGAGGTTGCTCAATGCTCTTGTGGAGTATTGGCATCTTGATGTTGAGGAATTCATGTTGGAGGGTCAATCACTGACCCTGACCATAGAGGATATATAATTTTTTACTAGCCTCTCAAGAAGAGGGGAACCAATCAACTTGAGGAATTTTCCTCCAGGGCCTTTTAACATCGAGGACTACATCAACATGTACTGTGAAGCTAGCACTGAGAAAGTAGGTTCCCAAGTACCTATTCACAGGATCACTAGCCTCTTCTTACGAGTGATCTTACTTTTGATTGGATGGATTATTGGATCCACAACACTTCATCAGGCCTCATGCGCACATATGAATTTTTTCATTCAATGCTTGGAGGCAACCATTTTTTACTGGAGGACGACCATGCTTGTATGTATGAAGGGAAAACTTATAGAGTGACAATGACATAATAACAAGAAATTTGGGTTTAGTACTATCTTATGCTCCTTCTTTGAGAGGGTTCCCAACCTTAGTCTTAGAGAGATGGTACCAAGGCATGTAGCCTCCTTCCCAACAATGAGCAAGTGGGCATCTGTGCTGCCTAGACAGGGTGGAGGGAGGACTATAGATGCCTTTGACGACAAGTTTTTTGACTGGTGGGCACGTCAGATCCTGGTGATCGAGGATTACCCCTATGCAGGGATCAACTTCATCATAGACCCAGACATGCCTGTGCCTCCCGCCGAGGAGCGTGGTGATATCAGTAACATATATTTTAAAGTTTATTAAATTTTTAATTTTCATATATATCCTTTTTATGCATGTATAGAGTACTAACTTATGAATCTGTTATATACAGATGTGGGGCCTATTCGACCAACATAATTCACCAGGACTTGACATCATCCTCAACCTGAGGCATGACCAGCAATGACAGGAGGGCCAACAACTATAGGAGGACCCCTAGCTGGAGAGGTTGACAGAGTTTTGCGATGAGTGGAGCAAAACCTCATTGTTCTCACTCATGTCGTTCCTATGGCCAAGATTGAGGATCTCCTCCCAGCTATGCAACCACATGTAGTAGGGGTGCCTCAGACTTGGGTCCAGTTGTTTCGGCATCTTGAGAACGTCGATTTTCATTATAACAAGGCCAATAGGCCTCGTCCTTTAGATAGTGCTAGACCACTGATGTGAAAAGGGAACTTTTTGTACTATATGTATTTTTTGAAGGCGTGAGCCCAATGATGTAGACCGTTGATGTTTTGAGGTTTTCATGCCCACTTATGTACTCATAACACTATTTTTGGGATATATATATACATCTTTCTTGTCTTATGGATAACAGTTTTTACAAATGTATTTACATGTGTATGTGTGTTCTTTTCTTTTTATATGTGAGCAATGTGCCAATCTAAAATTTGATTAGCTAGATTATCTGTTAGATGAATGAATCTCCTAGGAACATGGATATATTTGATGTAATCAAAATATCGTTCTATGATATGTACCCTAAGGAATCGTTGGTGCAGAGTGGGATCATAAACATGATAAACCCCATTTAATTGGGGCACAATCAACTGAGCATCTAGGTAGACCCGGAGCCGAGAAATGTCATGTGACAAAGTGTCACAAAGAAATTCTATCACTACATTGTACTCGACAACATTGTTTGTAGTGTCGCCTAGAAAAATACCTCTGAAAGATAGCAACTGGCCTCCAGGTGTGAAAATCACCCAAGATGCGGAAGCAAGCCTCTGAGTTTGTCAAATAGCATCATCCGCGAACCCAAAATAAACCTCCCATTCACTTGAAATATGCCACAGTGAAAAATAAGACATAAATAACTACACGTCCACAAAAAAAAAGAGACAAAAATGTATAAGAGACTATACATATATACAAGAAGTCACCCAGGTGACCAACCTAAGAGTAGTACTTCTTAAGGTAGAGCCCATTTCTAGGTTCCACCAAAGTATTTCCCTCAAAATCAACCAGATGGTAAATGCCCTTCCCTAAGACCTCTTTCACAATGAATGGTACAAACCACATGGGTTTTAACTTGCCTACCCCCAGGGGATCTTTGTCTTTATCATAGACCAGGACAAGATCGCCTTCAGAGAAAATACGAGGACAAACAAAATGATCATATTGACACTAGAATTGTTTCTTATGAGCCTCATTGGCTAAGGCTACATCACGACACTTCTCATCAAGTTGCTAGAGATATAAAAGGCATTTATCAAGCGGTGAAGTGTCTGACAATAATTCCACTGCCAACTTTAAAGAAGGAATTTGACATTCAATATGTAAGACTACTTCCATCCCGTATACGAGTTGAAAAGGTGAAAAACAAGTGGCAGTATTTACAGATGTTTGATAGGCCCACAATGATGAATAAAACATCAAATGCCAATTCGAATTGGAAGAATTGATCGTCCGCTAAAGAATAGTATTGAGAGACTTATTCATAGCTTCAACCTGACCATTCGATTGTGGGTAGTAGGGTGAAAAATGTTCCTGTTTGAACTCAAGATTTGACGTTAATTTAGTAATCATTTTATTCTGGAAGTGAATGCCATGGTCAATGAAAATCTCCTTCGGGATACCGAACCTTGATACTATCTTATTAAAGATGAAAAGAGTTGTGGTTTCACCATCATTGCTAAACATTGGCATAACTTCGACCCACTTTATGAAGTAGTTTACTACTATGATGATGTAACGATGCCCCCTGGCTGAAGCCAGGTGATAGGTAGTAAAATAAATCCCCCACTTGGTAAAAGGACCAATAGAAATGACCAGAAACATAGGAGAAAGATGTGTCTGGATCTTTCGACAGAAGATTTGGCATGGGCGACAGTTCTTGACTTCCTCTACACAATCCTTGATTAATGAGGGCCAGAAGTAACCTACATGTAGAATATTTTGGGTTGTTTTCAACCCAAACAAATGACCGCCGCATGCTCCAGTGTGACATTCGTTCAAAACAAGATCTACTTCTTCATGGGTAAGACATCGCCGAAGAATGCAATCTATGCCTCAACGATACAAAGTATCATCGAGGATAAGATATTTGCACACTTGATGTCAAATTCTTTGATGCTCATTCCAAGAAGAAGAAGGGTGGTACTTCAAAGTCTCGAGATACACAAGTATATCTTCATACCAGGGGTCTGAAGATGAAATTAGAAAAATATCTCCATTAATAGGCAATTCTTTGGGAATAATATCACTAGACTCGACCTGCAGTTTCAAAATGAGTTCGGCAAAGACCAATGGATTTTTGGATTTTGCAAAAATAAATTCCAAGTCAAACTCTTATAGGAATACTATCCATCTACTGATCTTTCCAATAATGACCTGTCGTGTAAACACATATTGAAAAGGGTTGACGACGATAATGGCGGTGGTCTTGCGAAGTAGAATGTGGTGACAGAACTGTTGGACAACATGTATAGCTGACAAATAAATTTTCTCAACATGAGAGTAGCTGAGTTCTGGTTCTTAGAGAATATCATCTTACTAAACCAATACGATGCTGATGGTCGACTCCACAACATCCAAATAAAACAAGAAATCTCTATTACAATCAGGAGGCCGAAGTAGAGGGTAAGATGTCAGGGCACGTTCCAACACTTCAAAATATTGTTGAGCAGCTTCGTCCCAACAGAATGGGACTCCTTTTTTAAAAATATGCATGAACCCTTTAGTGATCTCGGCATAATTAGCGACAAAATTCTGAAGTATATTCTGTTTCCCCTATAAGCTCTGAAGCTAGGGTATCATGCATGGGAGAGGTAATTGAACTATCACCTCAACCTTGAGAGGATCGACCATGATCCATGTTATTGATACAATGAAACCTAAAAGATGACTTGACGTCACATACAAACTGCACTTGTTAGGATTCAAGTGAATATGATAGTAGTGACATCACTCAAAGATTAGTTGTCGATGGGAGGGATGATCAGAACTCTTGCAAGAATGTGATGCTATATCATCGAGGTATGCCTCGACTATGTGTTTGAGGTCATGAAAAGTGAACGACATGGCCCGCTAAAAGGTGGCTCCAACATTCTTTAGGAAAAAAGGCATCTTACGATACATGAAATTACCCCAAGGACAAATAAAATCCATTTTATGTTTGTCCTCGAGTTTGATTTGAATTTGATTGTATGCTGAAAAACCATCCATGAACTAAAAGACTTCACAGCCTGCAAATTCATTGACAATCTGATCGATAAACGAGGTTGGGAAATTGTCTTTTGGGCAGGCCTTATTTAAATCCTGGAAGTCCATACAAACATGAATCATGCCATGTTTCTTGTTGTCTAGAATCGGATTCGACACCCAGTCCGTCAATTGTACAGGGTAGATAAACCCGACTTTGAGAAATTTTTCTACTTCTTCCTTGATTTCTACCACTTTTCAAGGATTAACTGGACAAAGATTCTGTCGGACATGTTTGGCATCAGGATAAGTTGTGATTTCATTCTCGACAATTCATGGGTTGATGCCTAGCATTTCCTCGTAAGACCAGGAAAAAATTTCATGGAACTCTTTGAATAACTCGGTGTAAGTTTGAATCTCTTCAAGGGATCAATCCTCTATGACGAAAACATTCTCCACGACACCATGGGTTTTAGAGATATCGATTTCGAATCATTGTAGAAATTATTTCCATGTTAACCTCAACATAAACTCTGTGTGTAGCCAAAGTATTGATAGTGTTATCACATAGGGTTATCAAGAGTCGTATGGGTCTATTGTGAATACCTAGGCATGTGTCCTTTCCATATCTCTCTCTCTTTCACGAGCTATGTCTTTAAATTTTCCCTTCGACTGGTAAAGTCAATTTTGTTTGCCCCTTTTTGTTTAAAGGACTTGGTTTCCCTTGATGTCTTACCTGAAAAGGTCTCAGCCTGAAGCCTTTATGTTTTTCTATAAAGATGAAAACACATCTCCTTTTGTTTTAATCACTCATCCTTTCCTGAGCCCCCATCCAGTCATCCAAGTGTTTGTTTAAATAGGCCACAACCAAGGGCTCAAGGTGCAACACTCAGAGCAGTCCATTCTGGACTTGAATCAAGAAAAAAGGTAGGTTCAACATTCAACGGTGAGAATTCCATGTGGAGTTCATATTAGCAGCTTGTGGGCATTTAGAATCTTAAAGTTGAGCGAAGTATAGCGCTGGAAAAAATCCTCGAAGAGAGTATGAGCCATAGATCTTAAAGGGGGTCAGGTGGCATCCGTTCCAAGTGTTCGGGGAAATGAGCTTCGGAAGTTTTGAAGTGAGAAGTGAATGGAATTCTTGAAGAGCCGAAGACCAAACTCCCAAAGAATTTGTCGACTATTGATCTCGAAATCAGAAGGGAGTTGTTGATATTAGAAATAGTGCCTCCAAAAGCCTCAAAGTGATAAAGGTCCCGAAGTGGATTTTGACCGTCCGAATCTAGAAGCCACGCATCATCATATCTATCACTTCGAGAGTTTTACTTCCGAAGTTTTAAAATGAGAAACATGCCAAGTTCATGAAGAGTCGAAGCCCAAAGTCCCAAATTTAATCTAGACCATCCTTCAATAGTGACACACGACAACCAATATCTCACTTCGGGAATTTTCCTCTGGGGAATCCTTCATGTTTCACATTCAGAAGCGTCAAAGTCCCGAAGTGATGAAGGCCAAAAATGAATTTGGACCGTCGATTTGCGAGGGCCAGGCATCATCAGATCCTTGGCTCCAGAGGATTTACTTGAAGGAAGATCTAGGGAACATATGGCATAGAGTCGTGAACTCCGGATAAAGGTCCGAAGTAATTCTTGGTCGTTCTATTCAAAAGGACACGCGTCATTAGATCATCAACTCCGAGTAAAATAATGGAGGAGGATGAATTTTGAGATTTTTTTTTCCTGGAGTCCGGAGACCCGAAGTAATTCTCGATCGTTCGATTCAAGAGGACACGTGTCATTAGATCACCAACTTTGGGTAAAATAATGGATGAGGATGAGGTTTGAGATTTTTTTTCCCAGGAGTCCAGAGATCCAAAGTAATTCTCAACTGTCAATCTCAGGGGTCCATGCGTTGTCAGATCCATAGCTCTAAGTAAAAGAACATAGAGGAGGCAAAGGAAAAAGAAACTAGCTCCCGAGCCCTGGAGCACCAACTTCGTGGCATCCACCAACACAGACACGTGACATCTGTCTAGCACTGACACATGGCCAACAAGTGCTCCTAGATCTCAGAATAGGACTAGATATATGGCCACAGTCCATTGCGGGGATGAAACATACTCAAGTGATAAGTTTCTTGAGCGGTCTCACAATTAAAACCATGGTAAGGAGAAAGTGCTACATGGAAAAAGGTGGTGGATTGTGGGACCAAAAGCAGTCTGAACCCAAATCATTTTTGAGAAGCCCCTCAATCACATGTTTATATGGCATCCTATCCAAGAGTAGCACATGGCCTCCCCCTGAGATTTAAGCCTCGTTGAGTCCCCAAGGAAAATTAGTTAATGGAAGGTAGGCTTGGTGGTTGAAACCTCGACTCACTCCATAAATGGAAGGCGTGGAAAGCCCGGCCGTGGGGACTGAACTGTCAGCCCATGGTACCCCTGTGGACAAATTTTCATGTAGACCCATACTGATACGAGCTCGCATCTAATATAAGGATGCATGCTCATTCTAACGAAAGAAAATGTAGATGAAAGTTTTTGAATGCAGTCGCCAGATCACACTCCTAGTAGTGGTGGACTAGGCTGAGTATAAATCAGTAGTTTTGATATTTTGTTAAGGTTGTCAACTGGTTGAGAAGAGATCCCTATTTTTGTAATGTTTTTATGCCAGAGTTGTTCTCTATTTATGTATCAAATTTGAGACATTCAGATTAATAGAAGTCAACCTCTCTCATCTCTCTGTAAAAACTATGCTAAAACACTCGGTCATGGAGGATCCAGTCGAGGGTTGTTATGTGATTGTAATGTAGGTTTGATTACAACGATATTGTGACCAATTTTTGTCACCTTCCTTGCTATATTTTCCCTCTTACAGTGAATGTCTTGGGCATGGAGGATCTAGTCGAGTTGTTGTAGCTGCATTGTGATGCATCTTTGATCATTGTGTTGTTGTGACTGTGTCGTTTGGAAATATTCCAGTGTCTAGAATTTGAGCTTAAGAGTGATCTTGAGTCTGAGTTTTTCTTCTCCAAGTTGCTTGAAAGATTTATGCCCATAACATTCTTGTCCACCTTTCTCACTAAGTCTTCCCTCTTGTCATACTTAAAATCAATTCACTGACTGAAGTTAATGTGGCCCTCACTTCCCTGTGCATTTCTTGTCTAGTTTTGTGTTGAAATATCATTCATATATTGAGTTTTTTATTTAACCTCCACTCATATAAAAACAACATCCACCAAAAACTATGATGGGTACTAGGATTATCCTCTCACAATATGAAGGTGACTCTCAGTGCTAACATATAGGACAAGGACTATCTCCATTCACGGTCAAAACAAACTCTCCTTCCTCCTCTCTCCTAAGATCGGGAAGAAAATAATATATATGATGTAGATCATCCCAAGGTCTGTTGGGATCAGTCATTTCCTTGATAATCGCCTTGTCAAAGGTAAAAACCAAGTCTAAAGGATCTTGAGTGGCAAGAGAATATTGAGCCCAAATAGGCTCGAGAACTGGATCTAACTCTTGTGAGAGATCCAAATCTTGGTTGGCTGGGGCTTGATGGACAATGTTGTATGCAACCTTAGCCACGGATAAGGGCATGACCATGCCAAGGTGCCTTGTCCCCTCCATTGAATCTGATGGGGAAGGTAAATTCCACGGGTCATTAAGGTAGCTCGTTCTAAAATATGACACCTTCAAAATTGCATCCTTCAGCTGGTCGGGAAAAATCGATATAAGATTTACATCGTTGCAAGGTGATGGGTAATCAAAATTTCCCATCAATGATGGAAACAAACTAACACCTAAGTTGATAGTGTTAGGCTATGGGTTATCAATCATCAGGACTGTGGAAGCCCCCGATGAAGGGTCAGGACGAGAGAAGGACAACTGGTCGATGGTCACAATTCGACCCTGATGCGGAAAGCACAAGACTCTAAAAACTGTAGCAACCACTGCATGCATTGCATAAGTCCAACTTCTTCCTAACAAAATTATTGTAGTCCAGAGGTGCATCGACCACTTCAACTTCAACACACACAATTTTACCCCCTAACTGCACAGGAAAGGAATGAATTATTTCGTGTGGTCTTAATGACCGACCGTCAAAAGTTGTAAGCAATGTAAAAGACATAGACAACTCAAGCTAGCCAATGACCTTCCAATATGCCAAAGACATCATGCAAGTCGAGGCACCCTCATCAACCACAGTATGAAAAATGTTTCACATAAAATATTTTGTGGTATAAGCCACTACTATCTGAAATGAAATGTGGTGAGGAAGGCGAGGTTTTAAGTCGGTTGGATAAAAAACGATCGCTTCTGGGTTACTAGTCTCTTCCACTCCCAAGGCGGAAAACAAAAATGTTCTCTGCGAGGGGAAAATATGGAGGACATCCAAAGCCGAAATTATGCAAGGGGTGTGAGACAGATCCTCCATGACGGAGTAATTATGAGAGGCCCTCTCGTTTGGATTATGGGAAGCATTCTTAAACACACCTTTAGGGATGTGAGTCATTGTTTCTCCCATCGCCTTCTCAATTTGGAGAGGAGTCGATGGTTTAGTGACTTCCTTTCCCTTCTCGACATATTTTGTCATTTCGTAGTCATGAGTCCTGGTCGATAAATGAGAATCGATGTTCATCATGTAAATGTTCACGGTCGGGTTTTTATTGGTAGGCGTGGGGGGTACCTGACTGGCCCCTACCGTGTGTGTGGATGTGGAATCCTGAGCCATATTTTTCCCTTATGTAAAAGGGTTCGTCAACACAACATTTTGTTGTTGCACTAATAGCTTCTAGGATTCTGCAAGATGAGGGCATAGGTAAGTCGGGTGGTCTTCTGTGTAGAGATTATGCATATACTTCGACTTCTTCTTCTTTGTTTTTCCCCCGCCAACATTATTGGTATCCTTTTTATCCCCTTTTCCCTTCTTATTTTAGTGTTTCTTCTTTCCCTTAGTATGTTGGTTGGCATTGGGATTCTTAGACTACACACTATGTACATCTGACGTCTAGATAGGGGGAACAACTGAACTCAGAGTCTGGCTAGCTACAGTGTGTTGTATCGATAATTTTTGAAACTAATTCGACAACAGATCCATGGAATTTATTTGTGTTGAGATCACAATGCCATCGGCATGGGGCCCAAACTTTTGTTTGGACTTATCGAGAGTAGACCGTGGCACATCTTGCAATATCTCATAGAGCATGCCATACTGAGAGTAGATCAGTTCAAACTACCTAGCTCTCATAATATCCCCCTCTTCTGAAAACACCTCGAAAGTCGCTACGCCCTTGGATACACAGGGCATAAAAGACTTCAAGAACCACTCAAGAAAGAAAGTAGGAGGGACCTTGACCTTAATTGATCTCTTTTTTTGCTGCCATTCTCAGATATGATTAGAGATATGGCCAGCCTTGGTTTTCTCAAAGTTGGCCAACAATCCAGTGTCAACATCATATCTCACAGGTAACTGGAAATGATTCAAGAAGACCATCACCAAGTCATTAAAGTAATAGTACCTTGAGCCATCGAGCTCAATATACCACTTTACAACACCCCCTATAAGGGTCCATTAAAAAATTCACAACTGAACAGAGTCGTCATTCACTGAGTTTGATGAGAACCACAAGTGAAAGGTAGTCATATGATCACCTGGATCGTCGCCAGGCTTGCCCTCAAATTTTGGAATATCCGAAGGCAACTTAGTCTGCATGGGGGGCCAACACAGATCGTGACATATCGGGCCATTTAGTAATCTCGACAAGTCTGACAGATGTAGAGTTTCTAGAAATGGAAGTTTCGGTTGTGAATTATTTACAGGAAAAGAGGGCCCTGGATTTTGACTGGCACTAGGTTTCCAAGAAAAGTTGTATTGTTGGACAGGGGTTTGATAGAAACCATGGATTTGACTAGAAAAAGGAAATTGCATCTATTGAGGCGCCATCGAATGACTCCTGAAATTAGATGACATAACTTGCACATGGATTTCTCTCTACATTGTGTTCCACGGACCTTGGAAGGGGATTCCCCTAGACAATCCGACAGGCATGGGTACATAACCTTTCTCGAGGTTCCATTCAGTATGGAAAGGGTTACCCCTGAATGAAATTCCTTGCAAGGGAACTGAGCCTTACCAAGGATTCCAAAGACCCTATGTAGAGTATACTCCAGTCATCATTCCCTATGAAGGAATGGTACCTTGCACTGCTTTTTGTTTACCAAAGTTGGGGTTTCCCCCAGTCGAGAAAGAGGCCAAAGAGAAAGTGTTGTTCCCAAATTCACCAAACAAAGAGAATGACATAGGTCCCATCGACGTTGTATAAGATGAAGGTCCTAAAATGCCTCCACCAAACAAGCTATAATTAGCATTCGTCCTGATTAGTTGTTGAAAAGCACCGCTGAGCGAAGGGGACAAAGGAGATGGTGCAAACCCCCTTCCCTCCAAAGGGCTGCTTGACCTCCCGATCTAGGATTGTTCAAGTAGCCGAACCGAATGGTTTTTTGGGCTCCTGATGGAGCCATTTTAACTTGACACAGGCCCTTCACTTCCTCGGAGCGGTTATGTAGCACCTGCGGACCCTCTCCTTAGCGCTTTTCAACTCTTAACGACAACGCAACTAGATCCCCATGCTAGGCTTCCTCCTTGACATGACCACAGTTTATGACCATGGGTCAACTCCCTTCACAATCTCGTGCTTCAGAACTATCACAAATTACTTGCTCCCTTTTCCCCGATTTTCGAGTCAGAAAATTCTTCGGGACCAGATCTATGGTCCATGTTCTCCTCACGATCAACGAATGTGATCAACTTTGTGAGTTTGGACTTTGTGAGTCCTCTCTTCTCCTTACTTTGATTTTCACAACTTGTGTATCAGTGAAGTGTTGATCTCTCGCCACGTGTCCTATCCCAATGGATGACTAGGATTAATTTTCTACCTAGTGCTTCAGGCGTTCTCCTCTTGACTTTTCTCAAAAGGGTTCCTCCTTCAAAATGCATGGATCTCTGCCATGTGACCTCCCAGATCCAACGGTCTGGGCTTAAATCACTCTTTGCGACTTCACGAATATATTTATTTTCTTCTGGAAAACCTTTTGAAGTTCCCACTCCCGAAATTCTCTATATTCTGTCACCTGTCTCCTCCTCAATGATGGGTGATTTATTTGTCTTTGGGACTTCAAGAAGTCCTTGACTCTTTTTCAAACTTAGTGAAAATATTCCTTTCGAGACTTAAACTAGTCTCGAAACTCCTTCTTCACTCCTTGCAAAGTTCTGCGCAGACTCTTCTACAACTTTGTTCATCTTGAAAACCTCCAAGTTTCCTAGTTCCTTTGCATCCTTTAGTGGACTTCTTCTTTCCCTCCTGGAAGTCTCTCGCTATGCTTCCTAAGCTTGTAAATTGAGCTTGCATCACCTTAGGCACATTCCTTACACTTGGCTCAGTTCTTCGGCGAATTCTCTCTTAGACTTAGGGAAAGGTTTAAGGCATCTCCTTTCCTTTGTTGACGCACTTCTTGCAAAGCCTTCCTTCACTAGAATTTTCAACAATTATGGGATTCTCCAACACCTCCAACCATTTTTCTTCTGTGCATGCTCACACTAGCTCGATTCCCTCCTGGTAGAGTATTTCAGAGTGTTCTGTAACTCTGAACTGTGCTCCTCCCCACATTGTCTTTATTTCCAAGGTACTTAACCGCCTTGAAATTTATCACCGAGTCCGTAAATTAATCTGGTGTGCCCTCCTGGCAACTTCTCTTCTAACTCCACTAAGTTCAGACATGCACTCCTTGCATCGGCTCACAAATTTTTCTTGCTTAGTTGTGCACTCCTTACACTTATCCTAGAGAACCAGACTTAACTCAACACACTCTCAGATAGAAAAATGTATCTCTATCCTTGCAAATGATTTCTAACATTCATATACAATTCACAAACATGTAAATGGCATTCATAACACAACATCCATTACATAGAAATTGAAAATAGAAAAAAATTGCCATTTTCTATTAATTGTAGAACGTCAAATTACAATAATGGATTCCAAGCTACAACTGAGTCTCGGATCTCTGTGTTTATCTCCCTATAATGTTAAGAACCAAACATCAATATAGCATAGAAAAACCTAGGAAAAGTACTCAATGCCTTGAAAAAGAGATAATTTCAGATAATAATCCTCCTCGAGGGGGAAACGTCCTTTTACCCCACTTAAATGTTCAAGTACAAGATGATTCAAAATGAAAATGTCTCCTTGGTATATATAGGAGACTAGGAGGTATAATTACAACTAATGCCCTAAAGATGACATAAATAAAATAACATTACTAATATAATATG
>ML791363.1:142472-180507 GCA_009831015.1 Picea engelmannii
AGGTCCCTTTTTTGGTGGCATGTTGGCCAAGTATCACTTTTGAATCTTGATTTTGAGGCGGTTCTGCTAGACAATATTTATTCTGTTCTATCTCCCAAGTTTCGGCCCTTCTGGGTATGAAAATTTCTTTTAGGTAGTTATCTAATATTTCTTCTCTGTAATGCCACAGGTTTGATCAAAATTGTATGTGCCAAGTGGAATTTATGGTAACTTCCTCACAACTTGCCCATTTTTGGCCTTTCCAGGAGATCTCACTTGTATAGCATGCCCCGCACAAAATAATTGATATCAAATTCTGAAACTCGCACCCAAACTACTACAGACTGTCCGCGATCCAATGAAACCATTCCCACTCAATTTGGATACTCTGGAAAGAACTTATGATTGTTTTACCTTTAACACCTTCTTGAGACTAGTCAATAGGACTAGTAAGATACCCTATCTTACACAAGGTGTATCTAAAAATTTGAGATGACCCAGAAGCTAAAATTTGTACCAAAGTTACCTTACTAATTTCTGTAAATGGCCTCTGGATTTTAGGGTCTGAAACATTACATAAATTTTTTTATAGAGAAAATTCCTCAATGACTCATTTCAGGATGATTCCATAACCCTATCTTGTATAGGTTGTATCTCCGGAATTATAAGGCCTCAGGAGCTGAATTTTTAACCCAACGTACCTTGATCCATATACTAAATATCCTCCAAGCCGTTCCTTCTGAAACATTGTATAAAACAAGTTATATCCAACATTCCACGGTGTCTCAGATGTAGCAGCGAAACCCCAAGACCTTGAGCTCTAATACCATATGTTAAGAACCAAACATCAATATAGCATAGAAAAACCTTAGGAAAAGTACTCAATGCCTTGAAAAAGAGATAATTTCAGATAATAATCCTCTTCGAGGGGGCAACCTACCTTTACCCTACTTAAATGTTCAAGTACAAGATGATTCAAAATGAAAATGTCTCCTTGGTATATATAGGAGATGAGGAGGTATAATTACAACTAATGGCCTAAAGCTGACATAAATAAAATAACATTACTAATATAATATTCCCCAATTAAGGGGCAGTGAGCCAATATTAGGGATTAACATACAACCTGACCAACCTTCTACTTGGAAATAATACAAATATTTATACAAGAGGGGCTCAACCGAGATTCCCTCACAAGCTAAACTAGTGGTGTCAAATCACCATTCAAAATGCCTATCGAAAGGGAAAATTACAATGATGGAAATCTGCTCCAAATTCAATGCAGATCCATTCTGCCGTCAACCACTTAATGGTGACCTTATCTCCATCTTGTGAGAAAGAGCATTTTTTCTCTTCCAACTTGTCTTCATTAAATTCATGGATCTCACCTTGGATTCTCGAGGAAAACATGAGAGGGAGACACCTCTCCTTCCTTAAATGTGGACCATGCATGAAATCAGATTGACGCATGATGAGGTGGAGTGATGCTCCTGCATCATAGTCCACGACTACAAAAATCATGAGCTCCTTCTCATGAGATTTCCAGCGTGGTTGAAATCCTCCTAGATTCCAAACTTTCTCTTGGAATTATCTCTCGGTTCCTCTGCTTCACTTATTTTTCTCTTGCATCATCCTCGTTGTTCGTGCAAGTTTCCTATTGCTTAGATTCCTCATGCAGACCAACTCCTTTGCTAACTCCAACATCAACTTCCTTATCTCCTCAACTACTTCATCAATTTTCCTTATCAACTGACTTCCCTTCTACAGACTAGCTCGTAACATTCCTTCCTTGTTCATGGGAAAATCATGTGGATTTCCCAAGTCATATTCTCCATCTCTTGTGGCCTTGACTTTCCACCCTGTTGCATCCTCCACTTCTACAGTCTCAGTAATGAAACTTCGTTCAACTACTTCCTCCGATAGATTGACCCCTATTATTTTCTTGACTGGTTTCGTTCCAGCTTCCACCAACTGCAAATTGTGCTGGTGTATCTTCTTCGGCATGGGTATCTCTCAACAACCACCTTCTGGTTCTGGATTTCCCAACCAATCCTCCAGTGCCTTTAATTCCAATTTGCACAGAGTGAGTAACTCAACTAGGCATTCTCCTTCTGTCGGGATAGACTTCAGTATATGTTCCTCTTCTTCCATGATATTCTCATCTTGTTGTCTTCCTGTCGCATATGAAACATTTTTGATAGCCTCTCCTTGGCTGCTTGGTAGGAATATATCCACTCTTCCATTGATCAGAACTCTCCCCTGATCCTTCTCTTCGATGGTGAAGTTTTCAACTTCTCATCATCTTCATTCACATAGCTCGCAACTCCATGCAAATCTCTGTCTAAGTGAGGTCTTCCTTATGCCTCCTCTTTGTCTATCAACATCCTCTAACATGAACTCTCAACTAATCTCATATCTTCTTCATTTCCCACATGGAAATCTGGGATGTCTCCTTTCCCCACCTAGTAGTTTACGAGATCCACTAATCCCTTCTCATTTCCCACCTGGCAATCTATGATACTCTTGCTAGATCTCTTTCCCTTATGACTGAGGGATTCAACCTGCCTCAGCCAACTTCTTAACATCTTTTGATGCCTTCTGGTCAACAAATTCTGAAAAGGCCATCTGGATGTTCTATTCAAAGTTCATTTGTACCTCCAGTGTACCTTTGACTCATACTACATCTTGAATGCAATCTTCTCCATCTGTGCTTGGATTTCAATGAGCTCCTTGTCCATCTCCACCTTGCTCTTTTGTGAATGGAATTATCCTCGACCATGTTTATTACCGTCAATGGCCATATTCACCTTCTACCTACCCTCTTGGAAAGTTTGTTGTTCACTCTCCAATTGAGAGCATATTCAGCTTCTCCTTCACCTAAAATCTACAGATGAAAACTGGCTTTGATACTGTTAGCGATATTTCTAGCTAAAGGGTTTAGATATCAAAAGAATGGGTTAAAACCCACTTGTCCAAAGTTTCGGGTAATGATACGCCCACGGTAAGCAACAAGAAAGACTGGGCGGTCCAGATGAGCGCGCCCAGATCGACGTCGCACAACGATTTTCGGACCCCCCTTGTCTTCCGATCTTTAGGAAGAGGGGGGGGGGGGTCCGAGATCGGGGGTGCACCTTTCCGACGGTCCAGATGAGCGCGCCCGGATCAACGGCGACGAAGATCATTTCAGACCCCCCCCCGCCTTTCTACCTTTAAGCGGAGGGGGGGGGTCCGAGATTCCATGTGCAACTTTTTGACGGCCTCGATCGAGGCGCTCAGATCAACGACTCTCGTTTGGCCCCGACCCTCTCAGTTTCCCTGTCCCTAACCCTCATGAGCCTGCCTTTCGCCATGTCATCTTCCTGCCCGCCTTTTCCCTGCTGCCGCGTGCCGCCCACTCCTCCCTCTGTCGTCACTCTCACTTCTCGCCATCATTCCTACCGTACACCATGTCCTCCCCTCCGCGCTGGCCCTCATGTCCGTCCCTCAAGCTATTCAGTTGTTCCAGGTGGCAGCGCGAGAAGTATTCCCTATCCCGAGATGCTGAGTTGGCTGGGCCGTTATCAATCCCAAGAAGCAATTATTGAAGCGGTTGGTGGTGGTTAGACATCGTCTCCGTCATAATGGGGACGTCCCGCAATGAATTAAAAGCACGTCGATTCGCCGAACAAACTGTCAGAAGACTGATCACGTCTACCATAAGTTGCACGACCATTCAAAGATCGCAGCTCCGTGTTGTCAGAAGCCATGCAGACGCAAAGCCTTCAATGCAGTTTCTTGGTTCTGCCGCTGTCGTCATCTTGAGTATATGTAGGCATTTTTTCCATTTTTTGTATCTATCGATGGTAGAGCTAATCTCCCGACTGTAAAGTTTTCAGCCATACTCTGGTTTCCTGGTTATGCCTCTGTGTTTGAGACTTCTTGGTTTATAACAAACAGTTTCCTTTCTTATCCATCTTTGTTTCATCTTTTGTTGGGGGTTCACAGTTGAAGGATTCACGTGGACTTAACAATATTGTTGCGATAAAGGATTTGTTGTGACATCTTTGTATTCTCTGGTATTTGTGTTTGAATATAAAAGGATTTTGTGTTTGAATGCATTTCTTCTTCAGTCTGTTGCATACCTGATGTCTGTAATAGGCCATTGTGCCCCTCTTGCATAAGTCTTCCACCTACTCACCCTTTTACTACAACTCACTGTTTGGAGTTTATCAAGACCTCACTCTTTCATGCATGCCTGGCCTATTTTCTGAGCTGATATGCTTCCGTTCTAAGATTTCCTCCGTTTGATCACCCTAAAACAAATCGTGACATTAAACTGATGGGCTTCGGGCTCTGCTCCTTCTAGCAATCCAGGAGTGACCTCCGAAAGCTAACATTTCTGGTGCCGTTGCCGGGGACGAAGTTGAAGATTTTCCCTGGGCAGAACGACAACGACTAACTGATTTCTGAAGGTGCATCAGATATCAGAACTTGAAGATTGCTACTGTGCACCTGGCGACTCCACTATGACGGCTCCGCTGGGGAGAACCTGTTCTATCAGCCGTGGCTTCGCGAGGCAGACATACGAGGTCAAATCCACATTTGCCTTTAGTCACTCCAGAAGCAGACTTGGAATCGGTGCGCAGAAAGGGAAAGAGAGCATCAAAGGATGTTTCTGCCGATGAAAAAGGTAACACGTCTTCCCCTTCTGTGAAGACTCCATTTTCTTATTCTCACCTTCCTAGTCGTACTTCCTCTGAGGTTTCCCATTTTCTGAGCTTTGGGAGTGTTCCTGCTGAGGTCTCCCCTCCTAGTCTAGTATCAGAAGGAGAGATCCTTGTCACTCCCCTCTCAAAAGGTTTCACTACTCCTCCTTTGATTACTTCTGCTGCACAGAGAGGACCACCTGCACATTCAAGTCCCTTAGACTTCTCTCTGTTTCCCCCGTCATCTCCCGTGAGGACCTCTTTTCCCTCCTCACCTGTTCACACTCCATCCCCTCCGATTCCTCCTCCATTCAACATCCCTATGGCTGGTGTTAATCCCCCTCCGAACAGAATGGATGCCATAGTCGCTGCTAGATATTCTCCTTTGATTCTCCCTCAGCCCTTGAACCCTCTCCCTGCTGGAGACTATTTGAAATATATGCCCAAGTTCAGAAGTGAGGGAGATGTGACTGCTAAAGAGCACCTGGCCGCCTTCTACAACTATGCTGATAACCTAAATATTGAGAACGAAGATGTCTGGATGAGAGTCTTCGTCCAGAGCCTAGATGGTGAAGTTAGGAAATGGTTCAGGGGGCTGGCTCCTGGATCTATCGCGGGGATTGAGGCTCTGGATAATGTTTTCCTGAGACAATGGGGGGATAGAAAAGATTATATATATTACATGACTGAGTTTGGGTCCCTGAAGAAGCAGGAAGGAGAGTCTGTCTCCGACTTCTCCAAAAGGTTCAATAAAATGTATAACAAGATTCCTGCAGAGATGAAGCCTTCCGAAGCCTCTGCTCAAATTTCATATGCTAGTGCGTTTGACCCTGATTTCTGTCTCGTATTAAGAGAAAGGAGAGCCACCTCTTTAGCTCAGATGCAAGATGCAACTATAGAGGTGGAATCTAATATATTGGCTGCAGACAGACTGAGGAACAAGGCTAACACAGATAGAAGAAAAGGAAGATCAGAAGCCTCAACTTCTGACTCTAACATCTCTGGCCCATCTTTGTCCCACCCTCAAGTAAATGAGTTGGCCCAGCTGGTTAACGTTCTGAAAGAAGAGATGGAGAGAATAAAKATGGAAAGAAGGMAGATGTATAAGGGCCCTCAGAACACAGAGAACAAAGGAGGTTTCAGAAGGCCAAACAATGTTGCTCCTCCAACTATGCACAAAGAGAAGGAAAGAGACAAAGATGACCAGAGAGTTYAGGCTCCCTTCCAGAATAATTTCATGACCAATGAAGAGCAAGAAGAAGTGGAYGAACCTGAGACAAAGATTCAYAGTCTAGAGGTCACTTCCCCTTTCCCTCATCTGACCAAATCAGCATATGAAGAGTCTCTCATGGATGGTCAGCTCAATGAACTCAGCAGAGCAGACAAAGCGGGTGGTGGCCGAGGCAGGTATAACCTGAGATCAGACAAGCGGACAACGGCCCCTGAAGTTCCTGAGCCATCCACTAGAGCACGGAAGCCCACTGACGAGGTAATAGACAACCATAAAAGTAATAAGGCCCAACCTCTCTCCCCCATTATTCAAATTCATGCTCCTGAGGTTAGAGAAATTCCAAAGCTCACACCTTCCTTTAATTTCGAGCATGAAATCCAAAAGATCATAATCCCTGTGCCTCTCACTGAGTTAATCAAACATGGGGAATTCAAAAAACGCTTCTCCGACCTGTTGAAATCTGAAGCCTCTGGCCCTTCCACAGACTGCATTAACCTCCAAGATGAAAGGCCTGCAGTGATCCTAGGTCCCATGGTAGAAGATAGAGACGATTTTTCCCCTCCCTTCTACACCTCCCTGAACATACATGACAAAGTGCTTCATAATTGCCTAATGGATTCAGGGGCTTCCCATAACCTCATGCCTAAAGCCGTCATGGAAGAACTAGGATTAGAAGTCACCAGAGCCTATCATGACCTCTATTCCTTTGACTCCAAGAGGGTACAGTGTTTGGGAGTCATCAAGGACCTGGTAGTTTCCCTGTTTCAGCTACCCATGAAAAGTATGGTCATGGATATAGTGGTAGCTGATGTTCCCCCTAAGTTTGGCATGTTGTTGTCAAGATCTTGGATTAAGAGACTTGGAGGGACATTACAGATGGATCTCACGTATGCCACCATCCCAGTCTTTGGGGGAGAACATAGGAGATTGTACAGAGAGGCCCAGCTGGCCTACATTGTCAGCGATGAAACAAACCCCACTAATCATCCTATCTATGCCTTGGACACTGACTTAGTGTCTAGCCTGCTGCAGTTCACTGATGAACCTGAGACCACCGTGCAGATCAGAAAACAGCTTAGTCCTGATCAGGTGATGCCTTCTCCAACCACCTCTGTTTGGAGGATGTTCTTTGATGGAGCTTCTTCCAGTATAGGCGCAGGTGCCAGAGTGGTTTTCAAGTCTCCTTCTCAGGAAACCATATCACTGTCATACAAGCTGGAATTTGAAGTCACAAACAATGTGGCAGAATATGAGGCTCTAGTTCTGGGATTAAGGGCTGCAAAGGAAATGGGAATCAAGGAGATAGCTGTGTTCGGGGATGCATAATTAGTTGTCCAGCAGGTCAAAAACGTCTATCAGACCAAGCACCCTCGCCTCAAGAATTACAGGAACGAGGTATGGGATTTAATTGATAGTTTCTTCCTGGCCTTCAACATCTCTTTCATTCCACGGGAAGAAAATGCTCCAGCCAACTTTCAAGCCTTCTCAGCTAGTCTGTTCGAAACTCCTGCACTGCCCACTGACAGATCAGAGGTGGAAATAAGATACAAACCTTCTGTACCGGACAATGTCAAACATTGGAGGGTATTTGAAGATGATCAGGAAATTGAGAAATTCCTCCAATCCATCGATGGCTTCTCTACATTGCATATAGATGAGGACCAGGACCCTGACGAGGAGCCTGGTCACCACCCTGAGGAGTTGTTGAATAATGTTGCTGACCATCAGATTATTCAACTGCCCAGCAATCATATACCGCGAGGGCTGATCCCACTAGAGAGGTTGTTCGATGGGAACGACGTGGCAGTAAAGGGTAGGATCTCAGGTGATGATGCTGATACGACCGAATGCAATATAGGCACACCAGAGGAGCCCAAGCTGGTCAAATTGTCAAAGAGTTTGACTGAGGAGCAGAGGATCGGATATACTAAGTTGCTGAGAGAGTTTGCTGACGTGTTCGCGTGGACCTATGAAGACCTCAAGACATACGATACGTCAGTCATCGAGCACAAAATCCCACTGAAAGAGGAGGCTAGACCTTTCAAGCAGAAGTTGAGATAGATAAATCCTACGTTGTTACCTGTCATGGAGAAGGAGGTGAAAAAACTGTTGGACGCCCAAATCATAGTCCCCTTGAGATACTCCAACTGGGTAGCCAATTTGGTCCCAGTAAGAAAGAAAAGCGGAGAAATCAGACTCTGTGTCGATTTCAGAAACCTGAACAGGAGTTCAAGGAAGGACAATTACTCCTTGCGCTTGGCTCAGTTCTTCGATGACTTCTCACTTAGCCTTAGGGAAATGTTTAATGCATCTCCTTTCCTTTGTCGATGCACTTCTTTCAAAGCCTTCCTTCACCATAATGTTCAACAATTCTAGGATTCTCCAACACCTCCAACCGTGTTTCTTCTATGCATGCTCACACTACCTTGATTCCCTCATGGCAGAGTATTTCAGAGTGTTTAGTAACTCTAAACTATGCTCCTCCCCACACTTTCTTTCTTTCCAAGGTACTTAACCACCTTGAAATTTATCCCCGAGTTTGTAAATTAATCTGGTGTGCCCTCCTGGCAGCTTCTCTTCTTACTCCACTGAATTCATACATGCACTCCTTGCGTTAGCTCACAGATTTTTCTTGCTCTTTCGTGCACTCCTTTCACTTAGCCTAGAGAACCAGACTTAACTCAACACACTCTCAGATAGAAAATGGTATCTCTATCCCTGCAGACGATTTCTAACATTCATCTACCATTCACAAACATGTAAATGACATTCATAACACAACATCCATTACATAGAAATTGAAAACAGGAAAAAAATGTCATTTTCTATTAATGGTAGAACATCAAATTAAAATAGTGGAGTCCGAGCTACAATTGAGTCTTAGCTATTTGTGTTTCTCTCCCTACAACCCGACCAACATTCTACTTGGAAATAATACAAATATTTATACAAGAGGAGCTCAACCGAGCTTCCCTCTCAAGATAAAATAATGGTTTCAAATCACCATTCAAAATGCCTATCGAAAGGGAAAATTACAATGATGGAAATAGGCTCCAAATCAGATGCAGATCCATTCTTCCGTCAACCACTTAATGGCGACCTTATCTCCAGCTTGTGTGAAAACACACTTTTTATCTTCCATCTTGTATTCATTAAATGCCTGGATCTCGCCTTGGATTCTCAAGGAAAAAATGAGAGGATGATGCCTCTCCTTCCTTAAATGTACACCATGCATAAAATCCAACTGGCACATGTTGAGTTGGAGCGATGCTCCTACATTATGAGATATATGATCCCCACCATAAGGGATAGCATTAAAAGTGATAGTAGTGCCCACAATTGACCCTTGCAAGGGAACGTTTGAGCTCCCTGCCCCCAGACCCATGGTATGTAAGGTAGCATAAGTAAGAACCATTTTTTTATATCAAATTATGGCATCCCATATGAGAAGGGAGCGCTCGTCGTGTTATGAGTAAACAAAATAGTGGTTGAAGTCGTTAAAGGTATCATACCACTTCTCGAAGTTGTGGTAGTCAGGACAACTGTGGTCCTGACTGGAGAAGGTGGGGGAGGAGGTAGGATGTCCCCTCTAGTAGTAGCCATAATAGGAGTACAATGACTCTCGGACGAAGTAGTAGAATTCACTTCCATTGCCACTCATAGAACTAGCTAGTGCTCAAAAGATGTCACCTCGCGAGGGACAATTTAAATCATGATTGGCACCGACAAGTCGGTAATCGAAGGATTTCCTGAATTGAAACCTTAAGTTTCAAGGTCATAAATGGTGGATTCCTCCAGATCCGGAAAGTATCCTCTCATAACAGGCACAGGCACAGTTTCCTGTGGCCCGATTTCTTCAAACGACCCTTATTGATCAATTATTCGCCTCAACAATGGAAGAGGTGGCTCCAACGTAATTGGTGACATATCGTGAAGCCTTTGCAACCAACAAAGTTGTTGATATTCCACTTTGTGAAATGATCAAAAGACACATTAAGGCTTGACTAGCATGGAACACAAAGCACACACTAAAAAGTTTCCTCAAGATAAATCAAGCAGTCGACTAACTAGTGGGAAGGATGGTTACACCAATCAACACTAGAGAAACTAACTAGTGGAAGTGCAACTCGAACACAGAATAAACCTCTGGATATACTCTACAAAGCGTGATCTGACGTCTGCCCCAGGTACCATAGTATACCCTCACAGTCACCTGTGTAAGTCCATAAAATATGGGCAACTAGGTTTCCAACTCGCAATCAGTCACCAGGTGGGTAAAGTTGACAGTCGGACAGATTGTAATGAGCAGGATAAAAATTCCGAAGCCTTTCAAGGGTATCGAAATAAATTGGTATGGAATAAAACTGAGGATCGCGAATGGAATCGAGGTCCACAAAGCTCCATAGGAAAATGTGATCGGTATTGTTCCTGAGAAATACCCTCAATATACAATCCCCACTACGTTTAGTCCAGCTTTGGAGGGGTTATCTCCTCTTCCTTTCCTCACACAACCTCATATTTATCCCTTGCGTTAGAGGGGGGTCCTGGTTAACTCTTACGATGCTAGAATTAAAACACACCCTATCTCAGACTCCAATGTTTGTTTTAAAGTGGCATTGAAGAGTTTCCTCTTCACGCCTAATTCAAGGCCTTAAAACCCTAAACTAGTCAGTGAACCCTAAAAACATAAAGTCTAATATATTTTAGATTAAGCGTTAATTTTAAGGCTTGATTTATGCAAAGGGTGTGGTAGTGAAATTGATGGTGTTATGAAGAGATGAAAAAGGAAGAGAACTTTAAAGCATTTGAAAGAAAAATATACTTAAAAATTAAAGCAAATCTTGTAAATACTATTTGTAAATTCAACTTGTCTAACCAATATTTCAAGATCTTATGAATGAAGAAATCCTAAAACTTTCTTTCGTTTGACTAAACAAAACTACATGTATTTCAGGAAATAAAAAATAGCTTTGAAACGAAGTCTCTTTTTCTTTTGCAAATAACAACCGTGACTACTTTACCAAACTAAATGCAAGAAACTAAATTCTTTTTTATTTTTCGAACTACTTTAACAAGAAAAACTGAAATAAAAACATTTTTTTCGTTTTTGAAAGCAAGAAACGGGAACAAAGAGAAAATTGCAAACAATATTGATAAACAACCTAAGCCCGTTGCGGATCGCAGGGATTCAACCAAGAAACCAAAAGGTGTATCTAAAACTTGAAAGCTCGCTCTAAACCTTTTAGGGAAAACAAAATAAGACTAAGAAACAAGTTGATCGAAAATCTAACCCAAGCTATGGCCAAAGACAAAGACCCTAACCGGTTCAAGAAATTCCTGAGAATTCTGAACTTCTATCAAGAAAGAGACAAACTTTCTCTTTGTTAAAAAAATATCACTTTCAAGACGCAGAGACGTGGGTTGTTGCATCAGAAGTCTGCATATGTATGCAAGTTGTCTACTATGGAGAGCGTGTATGTACATGGGCTGACCCAAAACATGGTGCGTACACCTCTGAGACTTTTCAAAAATAAAAAGACGAGGAAAAATTATAGGGTAGGGAAAGATAGTATGCACATCGCAGGTGACCATAAAAGCCTTAAAAGACTTAGTAAACTTGACTGAAACTCAAAATGTAAACAAAAAACCAATCAACAACCTAAAAACCTCCCTAAAAACCCTAGAGAGACTCCCTAGTATGGTCACCAATTATGCTAGTGGGAAAATTCCCCTATAACTATACCAATGTTTAGGATATAGACAAGGCAAATGACCTCTTAATAGTAAATCTAGTTTCTACACTACCCGAAACATACCAAAATAAATGAACATAAAGCAGTAGAAGAGAATATCGATAACTGTACCTTTTATCCAATGTTTGGTGATGATGTCCTCAATCTCTATAGCTCCAAAGACTGCAAGTCTCCCCCCAAAGCTAACCTATATCCAAGACTAGGAAAAAAAGGCTACAAGCATGCTATTTCTATTTATAAATTAGGGTTATATATCAAATGTTATGTATAAATCAAAGAAAATACATAAAACATCATCATTTGGGATAGGGAAAAGAGATTTTTTTATTCATTAAACAAAGAATGAAACTTACAATCCTTTTTGGCCACCATTCCCCAAACTTGGTTCGGGCTCCTCTTTACAATGCTCCTAGTGCACCTTCAATAAGCCTATTCCCACAATCTACTAATCACCTCAAGGGAAGTGAATGGATTGAATGGAAGAAAAGGAGTTGAAGAGGGAATGTTGAGGCAATAACTCACAAAAGGTTGCAAATCTTTGGGCAAGGAAGGGAAGTGAAATTGGGCAGAGTTTCATCGTTCTAACACTTGGTTGTGAAATGAGACCCCAACACCTCCTTTTATATGAAAAAAGGATGGTTATTCAGTTGGGGTTTTGTTACTAAGATTGATTCTAAGGCTGAAATAATAATGTCAGGCATTATAGGTTTGAAATGAAGTATCTTATGAGTGCATTTTCTTACCTTCAATTTTCTGAGAAGTAATCTTTAAAGGAAATTAATAATAAGATAGAAAAAAGGTTGTATCTCATTATCTAAGTCACAATTATAATATCAAATAATGTAGAAAGATTTACAAACTTGTCAAAACAAAGTCAGGTATCAATTACATATAAGTCTCACCTTGTTTGCAGTAGAAGAAAAGTGGAAGATGCACCCTTGAACATGATATAAGAATGCAGTAATTCACACAGATCATAGGTCTTGTTTTACTCACAGTAATAATAGAGGAAAATATGTTTACTGAATGAAATCCTGGTGTAATATGATCATAGTACATGTAATACTAAATTGCAATCAATCACTCTTCAAGAATTACAAAAATAAATTCACAGAAATGGAAACACAGAGGGAACACATAACTCAAATTGAACGAAAATTAGAATCTCTTTCTAAACTTATATTAATACTCAAAAAAGAGTTTCTCTATTACATTCAGCAAGAAGCATCCTTGACTAGATCTTAAATCTATGTATTTATATAAAAAATGTCACAACTGAAAACTGTTGGACTTCTTACAATATTTAACTAAAAATAGAATACATCTGAATAAACCAACACTGTGTAAATTTTGATGAGTTTCGTTGGCACTTTCCTCTGTCTCTTCATCTACTGGTAGAAGTGCTCATTTCTCTTTGAACTTTGGGCTAGACACACATGTCATTAATGCCACCTCAATCATTAGGCTTAATATCTTGTTGCCATCTGTCCCTTCGAAAGCGTTTATTGGAATAAGGAATTGTAGTTGAAGACATGAGGGAGGATGATTATATGAATAGATTAGCATTGGGTTGTCAAGGGATAGATAATGGATATAGGGAAGAGTAATTGTTCATGAAAATAATGATGGGGGGAATGAGTATCCAATGAGAAGGTGAAATGAGTGGAGGAAAGAATATGGGTGGTAGGGATAGACGAGGTAAGTGACTATTGAAGGGTGAAAGAGAGAGTGGGTGTATAAGATAGACGTTGATCATGCTTTGTCATTTGTTCCCAGCTACACTTGATTTTACCTATTCCATAAATTGGGGGCAGCTATACATAAATTCTACCACGAACCTTGAAGGCTCAATCCTTTCATAAACTTCGAAGGAAAACAATTTCTTATGTATTTGGGGAAACTTCTCCTACATATTGTTCACCTCTTAAATTGTGGCCTAAAACTGTGCACTTGGATTAACCAACCATTCATTTATCTTAAGAAGATCAGTCTGTATCGTCTCTTGGATGGCTGACTGAGTAGCTTCCTTATTCTTTCTAGATCATTGTTGGTTCATTTCTATCTCAATTTTCTCTAGGGCCTCTGAGATATTATGTCCCTCAAACTCAATCAGAGTTTTGTTTAATGATGACAATGCCTCTAGGCAAGCCTCTTTCATATCTCTAGCAAGTTTCTTGCCTTCTTCCATATTTGTTTCCCATAATTTTAGGGACATCTCGTCTCTTACTTGTTCAGAATGAGAGAGAAGAGAAAGATCAGGGACATTATCTTTCTTCACCAAGATAAGTACTTCTTGAAACTTAGACCGAGCTGATCGGGCTTAGAATTCATTGACATAGATATTCTTTAGGGGATGTTCTACCACCTGATAAAATTTCTGAATGGCATCTACATTTTGATAAATTTCTTGTTGGGCAACTTCCAACTTCTCATTTATTTCCAATTCTTGAGATTTGAAAGGCAAAATTTTTATCGTTGTGTTCTCTGTTAGGGTCAATTTGGCCTGCAGTTGCTCTATCAACTTGTCGCGCCGAGTGACCAGACTTTGTATGGTCTGTGAAATATGGTAGAGAAGGTCAAGGTCACCCTATAGCTATTTAATTTCCTACTGATCAATAGCTCTGATTTCCTAAAAGTCATAGTTCATCTTGCTTTTGGTATTTTGTTCTGTATTATATATCTCATTTTGCAATCGTTCAACCAAGAGACATTTATGTCGCAGTTGTTTGGTCAAATTGTCCACTGACCATTGATTGGTAGTGGAAAAATATCCTAATGAACCTCCGACTTCTTTTGAAAACTCTATACCATCATGGTCATTCCCGTCATACACCAGTCTTTGTCTCTTAGTGATAACTCCATCCTTTTGGTGAGATTCTCTCTTCACGATGGCCTTTCATTTCTTGCTGAAAAATAAATCTGAGGGAGGCATCTCTTCGGGTGAGATAGGAGTAAGGTCACCTATGAAAGTGATTCCAGAATTAGGATTTCCAAAGATGGTTTGTAGAGGGGTTAACATTGTTATAGGAGAACCAATATCGGTGGAAGGTCCTTGTCCTGTTGTATTCAGGGTGCCAACAGGAGTTGTTGGTGTTGAATGAGAGATAATTTGTCCTGGATCTATGAAGGTTTTGAACTGTGCTAACAAATGTGGATCATTCAGTTCTGATAGTGATGTTATTATCTCTTGAAATAACATCTCTGGTATTTTTGGAACCTTTTAGGTTTTGTGTTTGGTGGAGGAACTTGGCTCATATCCTATAGACCTAGCTTCCTGTGAAGGAGGGATGGCTATCAACTCTCCCTGCAATATCTTTGGTAAAATGTTTCTTTTAGGCTTCTGAAAGAAACCATCTTGTTGATGTGGGGGTAGGATCAGGAATCTGTTTTGGACTTCCTCATAAGATCTAACTCCCCTCAACATTTTTTCATAAGGGTATTTCTCATGCATGTACTGCTTAATTTTAAATTGAGCCAGATGGTTTTCCACTATCTTATGTGGATCATGTTTCTTGAACTCGATGTTAACCAATTTAACATCCTCCAAGGCTGCGACCTCGACTTTAGAGTGACCAAAATCCAATAATGTAAGCATGCCAACTTGAATGGGGAAAATTGGCCAAACCTTTTTCTAAGATTCTTTTAGATCCTTGTTGATACCTCTTGCTAATATATGGTATGCCACTTCTCTGCACACCAAACTGTCGGATAGAAATTGTGGGAGAGAATGAGGAGGAACCGAGCAACCAAAAACTCTGATGTAGGATAAATTCCCCTCAATGAACCAATCTATGAGATTTCCTAGGTTTCCCATAATCCTCTCTAAAATCTGGGGAGGTGGGTGACCATAAATGGCTATGTGAACAACTACTATGACATTATGATAGATTTCATAAAATAAATCTGTGGATTTCTCCTCCCATAACTTGGAGTGATAAAAATGAATAGGTTCAGAATTGGTCGAGGTCCAACTCTAGTTCATCAAGGGAAAAGGGGTCATGAAACAAATGGAATCCATAACATATGTCAACATGTAAACAGGGGTAGGATTTCCTTTTGATTTCATTTTTTTATAATCCACGATTTCCTTGGCCAAATTATCCAATAACATTTTGTCCCAATTGAAAGTATAACCCTCGGCTACCTCGTTCATGATGGCTACCCACTCAACTGAGAAATGTGTAGGGATCTTCTTCCCAAATAGGTGATAGAGAATCATGGCTACATACAACATATGGGAATCTAAATATGTTGTGGCATACATACCATGAACGTTGGCTCTAAATTTCTCCAGATGTCCCCACCAGGTCTTGATTATATCATGACCGCTCCTGGCATATTGGGTTCATTCTTTTCTCTCAAACTCTAGAAGGAATGTGGCATTGTAAGTGTATTTAGAAGTAGGGGAGAGTTTGTTCATTACTTGTAGGTGTTCTGGTTGGAAAGATCTGACGACAACCTACTGGTGGTTGATGATGCTTCTGGTCTGGATGTCAACATGTTCCAAGGCCCATCTTATCATATCATTGTAAGGCATTATTCTCAGCCATGAAACTATCTTGTGCATCTATGACTGTGCTACATGTCTAATATTAGCTACATAAGAGTCATCCTCTTCTTTGGCTAAGTCTTCTGGACAGTTGATGATTTCATACTCTAGGACCTCAAAAACCTACGTCCAATTTTTAATGGCATCCGAAACTCATGGAGTAGTGTCTGATAGAACATCTGCATTGAATTTTCAATCCTCACCCACTGCATCAAGATTCTTTTCCATTTTTCGTGGCGCCATATTCCTCAAAGAAACAAAATAAGCTTACCTGTTACAGGAGAAGTCTGTGAGTTCTTCACTCGATAAAAACTGCTAATTTCGAATGGTAAAAATGAATTTGAAATTCAAATTTATTTTATTCAAGAATTCTATCGATATTGATATAAATCTATTGACTAAGAATTTATTAACATTAATGGAATTCATTACTTGGTGTTATCACTGAAATTTCGTACGCAAATGGTCATAGGAATCCAACATCTCCAAACACCTATTATTTCATTCATAGCCCCAAAAATACATTTCCAAAGGGCACAAAAACTATACAATTGGTTATAAAATTGACATGCGCAGAAACACTACAGGAAGCACATGCACATGTGCAGGCCAGAGAAGCCAAAAGAGCACACATGTACCCGATGCGTGAATGTGTACGATAAAATCTGCACACTCCTGTGAATGACGCATTTATGGTTCTTGTCGACACCTCACCCACTTATGTTTTATATCCCAAGTCGATTTTACCCTCAAATCCGAGCTGAATCCGAGTGAGGGGTTGGTCAAAGACCTAAGGGTGCCCTAAAGGGCCCCTTGTTCACACTAAAGACCGGTTGGATAATGCCTCAAATATTTTCTATAAAAAGAGGCCATGGGTGCACTATGAATTCAAGAATCTCGTTGTATTGTTATGCAACCTCTATTCTCCTACAAGGAACCTCTTTCCTTCTTGGAGCATACTAGCATTATCTCATTAATATATTCACCTCACCTCTTGAGGGAATACACTTGGATTTCTCCACCATTTACTTTCTAGTTTTTCATTTGTAAGAATATCTCTCACATAGGGGACTCAAGATCCCTCCCTAGGAGGAAGAGGGGATCCATAAGTACCCCTTTCTCTTTGGTGTTTTCCCACTAATATAATTTCTCCATTGGTGGCATGAATATTGGTCAATTGTTTGATTGATTTTGGTTCTAATTTCCTTATGCATTTTGGTTTTGTTTCTTTAGTTATTATTAGTTTAGTTGTTTGTTTATTTCATGTGATTGAGTCATTTTATTCATACACTAACCTATGTCTTGTCTAGTAGGCTCAACTAGACTTGAAAGTTTCCCTCTTTTGCACATTCAAGTGGAGAAAACGATACAATGGATTGGCGACCATACTGGGGACAACGTATCAATTTCCTCCCTATTTGGGTTGTTTGAGCACTTTTTTTTAACTCATTTGCCTTGCAAGGATCATAATGGGCCCAGTCTAACCTGTAAAGAGATTGATTTGGAGCTGGAAGGGGAGAATTCCACTTAAACCCCCCCGATGCTTATCAAAACATGCTCGGGTATTTCGTCCCACAGACGTGCATTCCGAGCATTGTGCGCCCACATCACCATGTTTTTCTACGCATTCTGTGCAAAAAGGTCTTATGTTCTTTGCGTACTTTGTGCATTGTGCACCCACTGTGCCTCTGTCTGAACTGTAACCCACACATCTTTCCATAGTCTTGAAATTGTAAGAGTTTTTTGTGATTTATGAAGGCCCCTAGCCTTGAAAATCTTGTTGTTATGAAATCTGTAAATGCACCACACTTATATTCTCTCTCCACATGAAGGGTTAGTCAAAACGTAGGCATTAGGAGGTTAAAAAGAACCATATTTATCCTCTTTTTCTTTCATTTTCCACATGTATGGATTGTTTCGATTGTAAAACTTAAGTTGAAATCATTTTACTATCACATATATAAACACTTTCATTGGGACCAAAAATCAACCTTCAATCATTGAGTATGCTCTTCTCTTGCACCATAGAGTGATCTTAAGAATTAGAAAAACAATTGAGGGAGGATTTCATCTCCCTTAAAAATATATATTTAGGAGAGGAAAATCCCCCCTAGGCCCCCTCTTATTTTCTTTTCAAAACATATTAAATCTGTAAGGGCCCATACATGCCCACATGTTGCAAAGATAGGACAGTTTTTGAAGCTACTTTCTTAGTTTACATCACTAGGGGAGTTATGGGCCCATACATGCCCACATTCTCACAATCTAGGATAGTTTTTTTAAAGCTTTCTTAGATTAAATCACATTAGGGAGTTTAAAGGATTGGTAAGGACCCACATGTCCACATGCTAGTTATTTAGGGACTTTAAAATTTTGCAAGGTTGTACGAATGGCATCTAGTAAGATAGGTAATCAAGACTTGTAAGCACCACACGAAGTCCACATGCTGCAAGGTGACACCTCAATTATTAAAAAAATTGATACATTTGATCACTTGCTCACACATCAAGTCACTCCTCACTCACGTAATTTCATCTCTAATTGTGGAGGTTGAAGTAGGTTTCCTCCAAAAGGAGTCTGAAATGTCACACTATTTTCTTGAAGAAATTACCCACACCCACTTAATTCAAACGAGATTGGTTCACACCCCCAATCTCTCAAACAACCACATATAAAAGTTTTCTAAAAATATGCTAATATTTCCTCCACGGGAGGTTCCAAAAGAATATTTTATTCTAGGTAGGATCTCGAGGGTAGGCATCCAATACCCCCCCCGTTATCTAGTTCTCACATCTTCAAACTTTAGAAGTTGACAAATAGGGAACTGCAAAATCCTCCAAGTCAAGTGTTCCTAACACCATAAGGAAGGGAGATACCCATGAAGGGTTGAAGGTCGAGGTCCGATTGTTCTGTGCATCCCCCCTTGAGGCACCCACCTCTTGGAAGGGATCCATCCAGTGACCCATTTCTGAGGCCGCAAATCTAAATGTCTCACTTTGACCGAGGTACCCAGTGGCCAATTTTAGGACATCTACCTAGGTGGCAATTATGGGCTGCAATTGCACCTTGAACGGATTTTGTGTGGCTATTGGGAAATATTGCCAACTCTTTTAGGATATGCACCCTCTACCCCTCATTATAACTGATTTTTTCATCCTTCACTAGTTCCTCTTCTGGTGGCTTCAGACCCCACTGTTGAGTGTTATTGGAAGGTCCAGTGCTATTTGAGAGAAAGAATGTTACATATCTATAGGACACAAGCATTTGTTTTCTTTGTTCTCCCACATGGAAAAAATACAGCTACCCACATGTATGCTTCTTTTCAATTGATTTATGTATGATGCCCTATTGATTACATGCGATTGTGATATATATTGTGAAGGTCCATATTATACAAGTCTCTTGTTCATTTTCTTCTCTCATCACCATTTTTCACACATTCCACTTTTCTAGTTGGACATCATAGGGGACCCACAGAATCCGCATCGTTCTTGACACTTGCAAAATCTCCCTCCTATTCTAGGAGGATTTCCTAGTTTCACCAACTCATCGGCCCAACCACCTCACACACCGGTGAGTGCTACCATTTTGGTATCATCTTTACTTGGTTCCACTTTACTTGGGTCCACTACCCAAGGTCACCCATCCACTATCTCTCCTTCACAAGGAAGCAAAGGGTACACTTCTTCCCAAGGGAGAAGTACACCCCCACCAAACCACCCTCAAGGGTAAGGTCCACTACCTTCTCACACCATGGCTGGAAATAATCCTCCACTGACACTCCACATGTCATATTTGGCCTCCCTCAACATACCAAATCTAAGTAAGCTCATGAATGATCCTATATTACATGACCCCACATGGCCTGCAATGCCTACCAAACTACCTTAGGACATTCCCAAGTTTGAAGGAAAGGAGAAAGAATATCCCGCCAATCATATCATGACCTTCCACTTATGGTGATCTTCAAACAACATCACAAATGATTCTGTTTTATTAAGGTTATTTCAACGCACACTCACGGGTCCATCAACCAAGTGGTATGTGGTCGAAAAATCAGGGTCCCATGTGACTTTTGAATCATTGGCCAAAACATTTTTAACCTTCTTTCAACTACCAGTTCATCATGACAATGGCCTTGAAATACTTTTTGAGTTTAAAAAAACCTCAGCCACACATATCGCCGACCACAATCATGAATGGTGTCAGCGACGTAGTTTATGCAAAGCAAAAAGCACCAAAGAAAAATGCCTCGATTGGTTTCTCAGATCACTTATCCCTCTCCTTGCAAAAGATGTGGCCTCCACATTCCCCCAAACTGAAGAGGCAACCATCAGCAAGGCTCAACCATATGACCTGATTTATGCATAGTCAAGATACTTATACATAATACTACCTGATGCCCCGAGACCCGTACCATTCGGCCAGCAAAAACCTGGGATGTCTCACTCAAAAGATGGATTGATTGGTACCACAACACACCACAACCCATACATCCAACCACCACCCATGTACAATACTCCCCAATATCCACCGATGTATGGAGGACCCCCTTATTACCCCTCCCCACCCCTTATCAACAGACATACCTTGCTATCCTCCCTCCACCCATGAGTGGACACTTGCCAACACCCATGATGCACCCGACTGTTCAACCAAGTTCTAGTACCGCCTTTACCTCAACTTACACCCTGATCACTAGTGAAAGGTGCTATGCCTTCCTATGCACCCTACGTTTTATTACAACAAAATAATATGTACTTCCCATTTCCTAGTCCTCCATAGCCCATTGCTCCTCCAAAAGGACAACCACACATTGGGGTTAACTTTCTTCAGCCCTCACCCATTCAACAATTTCAAAATTTTGAACAACTGAATACAGGAAATCCGACCCATTAGCTGAATAATTCCAAAAAGAAAGGAAAAAACCAAAACAATAATAACCCAAGACCAGGGGGAAACCACCCCCAACAAAACCAACCTGCTGGGGGCAACCAGAATCAGGGGAACCAGAACCCCCAAGGGGGCAATAACAAATGCCAAGGGAGGAAAAACAACAAAAACCTCTGGAAAAACTTCCCTTGTGCTCTTTGTGGTGAGCATGTTCATTATACTCACCATTGCCCCTAAATTATCAAATTCAAACAAATGAAATATTCCATGAACGTACCACATCCCCCAATGCCTATTTCCCTCAATAGGCCCCACAAAAACATTTGCAAAAACCACCCCCAGTTGTGTTGGAAAACCCTATTCCACACCAAGGTGTGATGAATACCCAGCAGGAGATGCATCCTGCCCCACCACTGATGGGACATTATCAAAACCATGGGAATCTGGTGGATTGCAATATCCTCCTTACTAGCGAAGAAGAAATTATTTTGCAAACACACAATCATCAGTATAATGCACCCCTGATTCTACTCCCACCACTTTGGAAGTATCTCCAGCCACATCCATACAACCCTTGGTGATTCCATGCCCTAACTCTGATCCCCCCATTTGTATTCCTTGCATCCCATTGCAACGAAATGTCAACAACCCTCAGGCTAGGGCGGCACACATTTATAGCCTGGTTGATGAATTAGTGCAATCTCTCTCAGCCATGTCAGTATTGGAGGTCCTCCAAACATGTCCGGCTCAACGGAAATCACTGCTTTCTGCCTTGGGGGAATTTGACCATGCTAATACTAGACTCATCACCTTTGATCTAGTTTGTGGGGAATCTTGTCTCCCCGCTTTGGTAGCTATCCAGATACCAGTCAAAATTTGGAACACCACAGTTCGTCGATGTATCATTGATGAAGATGCATCCACATGCATCATGTCCAAAATGGTATGGGAAAAACTTGGCTCCACTGAGCTAATCCCATCCACCATCACTTTAAGATCTTATGATGGATGACCATCCTCTCTTGAAGGGATCTTTCAAAATGTTCTAGTTGAACTCGGAGGAAAAACCATCCTAATTGACATTGAGGTTATCGATGCCCCGCTTTATTACAACATCTTGTTTGGGTGTAGCTACATGTATGCTCTGAAGGGCTTGGCCTCTTCTATGTTTTGAATGATGATGTTCCCCCACAATGGGAAGATCATCACCATCGACCAAGTTTCACTTTATGAGCCTAACCACTTCTCCAATATCGACAACATATTACCTCTTGTCCACACCAGTGTCGATGCCTATCCACTCATGGATATGGGTCTCAGAATTTTCAAATATCCATATTTTCTAGGGACATACCATGGAGAACCACCACTCATACACCCCTCAACAAAAATGTGTGTCATATCTTCCAATGGAACTGAAATTGGAGATACCATTCCTCCCACATAGGCTTCTCCACCCCTCAATATCCCACCAGTTGAAGAAATCATACCTCAAGAATTACCTGAGAACCCTATGACACCACTTACCCCCGATTTCACCCTTATCCAAGGGAAAATCCTATTTTTGGAGACAATCCCACAAGCCATCACTCAAATCCCCTTCTTCTACCCCTCACCAGGCGTACAAGATTTTTAGGTAGCTGTAATGCTTACCCTTCCCAACATGGTGCTTTCCATTTTGGTATGGTATCTACACCCACCTGCGATGGTTCATCAACCCTACCTCCCTCCCCAAACAGAGGGAATCCCGATGCAAATTCTAGTACTAACCCCAACTGCACCACCTTCACCCCCACTTACTAGCACCTCCGCCATAGTTGGGGGCAGGCGAAAGAAGAAGGATCCCACCTCTTCACTTCCTCCCCGAGTTCAACCTCCTTGTGAACTATGCGAGAACAAAGGAAGCCCCACAAATAGATGTCCCTCTCTCCTTGAGTTATGCAATTGGATCCAAATCCCCCGAACAACCACACCGCTTGTCACTTCACCAAGCACACCTAGTACTACCACCGCATCCCCCACTATAGGCAGTAAATGGTTGCGAACAAAATTCCCATGTGCCATATGTTTAGAATATGGCCACTACACTCATCATTTCCCTACATTACCTCAATTTCAGCAGACACTAACAGAAGTATGCCAAACCTTTCAGCAAGACCATCCTCCATGCATGTCCTCAAATACCCATGTCACCGACATCCATTATGTCATGACCTTATTCAACAAATGGATGAGATTCCATTTCTCTCTTTTTGACTCACTTGATAATTTCACATACCAGTGTCCTATAATCATTGAATATAGGCGTCGTCAAATGGCCCTTATTCAAGATCGTCCAAACACCACACTCCCTATGATGCAATTAATTCGACCTATTCCTTTTCCAGATACTGACCCCATCATCTCCCCTGAACCTGAGTCACTTCCCACTCCTCCATGGTTCATGGATCGACTGTCTGAGGATTTTCCACCAAATCCCCCCAATTCTCTAGTTCATTTCCCTCAGGACTACATCTACGTTGTGAAGTGATGTGACAAATGCTAGCTTTATGCAAACAAATCACGAGCGCCACCCACTTTTTGAGTCTCAGTATTGACACTTCTATTATCCTATATTATCTATGTCTGAGTCATTTTTACCTATGATATGTGTATCTAATTGACTGTTTCCTCCATAAATAAAATTAATGGCCTTGTTCATGTGCATAGAGAGATAACTTATGGTTAAGGCATGATTTGTTTAGTTTTTTTAAGTTAATTCGATTAAAATAGTTGATTTTTCATGATCCTAATAATTTTATCTTAAGCAACATTGATCCGACACTAGCAAAACCGCATAACATTGATCCGGTACTACCCTGTGATATTCCAATACCAACCTGTGTTATTCTGGTACCAGCCTGTGTTATTCCGGTACCAGTGTGACCGTGTTATTCCGTTACCAATGTGACTGTGTTATTTTGGTACCAAACATCTGCATCTATTCCGATACTAGTGTGACTGAGCTATTCCGGTACCAAACGACTGCGTGTATTCCGATACCAATTGCTATTTCCAGAAATCATTTGTTGGACGAATCTGTTGTTGAAGATTTCGAGAGGGTAGTTGGACTGAAGCTTCCAAATCAGTTTTCAATATCAATATAGACTTCATCACTCATGCACTTCATGTCATGAGGATGAAGTCCATCCCTAAAGATTCGATATGGATTACCAATTATAATATTTCAAAAACATATTGATGCTTATCCTTGGATATTGATCGTAACAACTTACCTTCTTTATAAAGGAATGTTGTATAGGTGATAGAGTTCATGTGTATGGAGATAATGAAGTAGTAGCATACACATGAGATATGTATCGATGTAATGAACATAATTATTCATATTTCCATAATATACAAGATGATGAACTGTTGATTCGATTTTACAAGTTGAAGGAATACAAATGAGTTGTTGTGCAATTTCTGGGTATGATTAGAACGTTTTAGTCTGTTATATTTTTAGAGATTCCATGTTTGAATCGGGAAGGGCCCACCATTATGATATGGTAAGCTTAATGTAAAATATATCTTAGCTTTTTATTCCTGTACATGTTTTTTTTATTCCGGGACTCAATTGTGTGTGTCCTGTACCTATTATTTTGATTTCTTGTTTGAGTTAAAATATGAATTCATAAAGTGTACCTATTGTGTTGGATTTGTATAATTCTTATATATTTTGAGTAAATTGTGAATGGGTTTGTATTAGTGTAAGTTTGATAAGTATGGTGCACCAGATCTTTAGTAATTTTACTTAGTTTCATAAACAATAATTTGTGTTGAGATAGTTGTAAAGATTTATAAAATTTTGCATTCCTGAAACTGTGTTCCTTATAGCGACTTTCATAATTAATTTTGAAATTTCAAGTGTGTTGATACAGGAGCATTTAAGATCCCATCATTCACCCTACATGGAATATTAAATGGAGAATCTTAATATACCTAGTGTTTCATGTGCAGGGACAAATAGTTTCTTCTAGAATTGATTAAGTTATGAGTGATTTCCCTTTGAATAATGTGTGCAGAAAATTGATTACAGTTTACTGTTGGAATTAGTTGCTACAGGAGGCAAGATATAATTTCATCTCTTCATTTCATGAGCCTCTAATGAACAGATTTGTCACCTAAGAAAGAACCTTTTGATTCATTGTTTTGTTATCAGTTTTCTCTTCTAAGCTTGGAGTTGTATTGTTGAAGGGTGCCCAGATTTGATTGTTAAGACTAGTAGCTATAGATAACTAATTCAAAGTCCATATTTCCACTTCATTACTTGTAAATGGACAAGGAATTATCTGAGAAAAATCTTTTGAGTGCATGATTGCAAGTTTTTCTTTCTAATTTCTGAATTGTGTGAAGAGTGTTATCTTTGAAAACAAAGTATTTTGTTATTGATGATTTTCTTATCTAAGATATACTAAACATACATAGGAACATATATGTTATTGGCACATATAGTGCATCAAATCTACTGATTATGAATCCCGGTTGATAATTTATGTTTGGTAATATATTATGCCAATAATTGCACCAACATTTTGGCGTTGTTGTCGGGGAGTTGTAAACAGTAATAGGTAGTATTTGAATCAGATTGCTTTAATGGTTTTGGATTGGTTTTGTGGATTACCTAAGGGAAGATACAAGATGGTAAGATGTGTGGGAAGAACCCACACATCCACTTTGGTGGGGTTGCTCCAAAGTTAGGTTGTCCTCTCTTCTTTTAATGCAAGTGTGTTTTTTCTTCATTTATGCAAAATTGTGTTTTCATGATGAGCTAACTTGTGTGAACAGATAACCTAGTGATAGAAGGGTCCTAGTAACAAAAGGAGCTCAAGCTTGGTGTGTTTTGTTTTTGCAAATAGTTTTAAAATTTAAATCTTTGATGATAAATCATGTTTGGGGTGTTGTAAGAACCCCTCAAGTACTAATTTGTGTTGCGAGACAGGGATCATCAACCAGCTAGAGTAATTCAAGGATGATCAAGAGCTTGAAGAATGTTCCTCCAAGAACTTTATCGCATTATGGAAGCAGCTGGGATATCCACCTCTCAGGAAGAGCATATCTTCACAGCAGTCAAGAATCTAGTTGTCTCTCCACATGAAGAGTTAGAAGTCCCGTCAGATTCCTCTTGTTAATTTGTTGAAGGGAATAAAGAATCATGGATAGAATTCAATGGAGAGAAACCGATGGAACCTAATATTGAGGAGTCCTTAGCATGCCTCTCAACATATCCTGTATGTACTCCAAAGAACAATCATCTTGAAGAGGATAATCTGCATAGCATGGTTGAGGAAGACATTCAGTGTGACCTAAACAAAGAAGAGAAACAAGAATATAATGATCCTATTGAAATATGGTTTCAATTAGTTATTAGGTCACACCACTCTTTTATTTTTCATTATTGCTTGATCTCATCATCAAAGCGGTTGGTCCTTCATACTCTAGTATGCATTAAAATTTATCTTTTAAACCTGAGTATGGATATATTTCTAACCCTGTTACGCACATGGCTTCATTGGTAGTATTCCTATACTCGAAGGACATTTTCTTTTGTTCAAATAGAGTAGGATAGGTAAATAAATAAATAAATGTTACACATAAGTACAATGCAACCTATCTTTCATACTTTTCATAAATGAGAATGTCAAAAGCTAATAAAGCAATCAGTTTAAGATCTTTTGTTCCTATGGTAGATTTCTTTTTAAAAGTTATGATGATTTTGTTTGGAATCTCATGAGAAGGGAATATCTTCATCCTCCGAATGCACACATAATACTGGAAGGTTTTCAAAAGCGGAGAAGGCATCCTTGTCAATGGAAGATAACACTTAAGGGAGTGCTTCATGACCTATTTCTTCAAAATTCTTCTTTTTCCTTAAAGTTGTTAAAAATGATGCATTCATGCTTTATATTTACCTATCTATTTTAAGACCACTATTTCACAAATATGATCGATTAAGTGAACTTTTAATAGCAGTTGAAACTGAATGTTAAGTCCAAACTATTTTATTCATAGCTAATAATTCAAATTTTGAGATTTTCCCTAAATTTTATGTTTTTAAGCATGAATAAAAATCCATTTTTAATTAGTTCTATTGGTTTGTTTTTAGCAGGTGTTCACAACTCTCTGAGCAACCCCTTATTTAGCATCTCACATTGTTTTCATGAGGCCATGAAAAACCTTAGGCATGGGGGAGTGGTTGCTGAAACCTTCATATTATTTTGCAACTTCCGTCGACGAGGCCAAATCAACATGTTCAGTGATGGGATTTGATAGTCATTTCCAGAATTTCGGTACCATTCTATATCGGTACTGTAGAATTGCGTTCATCCGGTACTAAAAACAATGTTTGCCTCTACATTCATCTGGTACCAAAGGAGAAAGTCTACGTTCATCCGGTACTGAACAACATTCATGTGCTCATGTGGTATTGTGCTCATCTGGTACTGATGGTCGCCTGTGTGCTCATCCAGTACCAAAGGAGGAGGTATGTGCTATTCCCTTACTGAACCACAACTCTGCGCTATTCCAGTATTGAACCAAAACCTTATGTCCATCTGGTACTCAGGTGATCTGGTACTGGTAATAAGGTGCTGGTAGCTCTAATCATATATTCAAGTTTTCCTGCTCGATTTAAGTACCAGGACATGTAAATTCAACATTTTCCATTTTACTAAAGGAATTAGACTAATTATGCAGTAAACATATGGTTACTCTCAATTATTGCACACTCCCTACCATAAAATTTTGCAAGCCCCCATATACATATCCTCGTATATTATCACTGAATTCCTTTATGAAGTGGTTGTCTCCATGAATGAGAAAAAATCATCCATCATGTCACTTTGTTCCAATACTATCTGTTCCAGTACTGCAGAAACCTACTCCATTACTTATATGGTATTGATGCCAAAGTGATATGATCTTTGTCATGTGCTTAACATAGTTTTCACTTTAGGTAATTGGAGGTATGGGCTAATCTCTTCATGTTCTTTCTATCAAGGATCATTTAAGTCTTGTGTTGAATTATTTTTACTCTCATGTGCATCTTCCTCCTACATTTCTACACTCAACCATAAATGAATCATCCTTGCTCTCCCTTTAAGAAGATATTTTCACATTTATCTCTATATGATAATGAGTGCACTTGTCTTATTACCTCATCATTTTGAAGAAGTGATTGCTAATTGAAATATCCATTGAAAATTGGTAACACCATTATGTCAAATACTAACCTAGTTGATTTAAACAAGTTTTTATCCAAGTTTATCTTTACAAGTTTTTCTTGGGAGGTATTGATAAAAACCTCTTGTGGTGGACCACCCTTTCAAAACCACAATGAACTTTCATGAGAACCCTAATAGGATTAACTAGAGGGACCTTATAGTCATTATCTGATATGTTCCATTATACATTGAATAGATAAGATTTAAGTTGAATGTGGATGATGTCACCCTTGGGATAATTGCAAATAATTAATTATGTGCCTAATAACTTTAAAACACTCTCGTACCACCTACCTTCCTTATACTCTAAAAATGTCAATGAACAATATACATCATTCTAAATCTTTTGAGTAATATAATAAAAAGGAAGTATCAGGAAGTACAAGTAAACCCGTCGGGGTATTAAACGGACCTACTGGCAGCGGGGCTATGCTTGTATGGTACTAAGGTAAAATCGTCAGGGTACTGAACATGCATGCTGTCATTGGGGCTATGTCAGGTAAAGCGAGTTGAAAAACATAAAGTGACACACTTAAAACTGAACAAAAACCCTTGGGTCTCATTCCGAAGAAATCATTATCGAATCAAGGCTAGGAGATGACCTTTATATCTCTCGAATGATGTTCCTAAGAACCTTTAAGTATCCACTTTATAGTTCTATGTTTTAAAATAAATAGGTTTTCATGAGAAGTGGGACCCTCAGTACATGTAATTCACCTTACCTAAGAAAGAAGAGCTTCATCTCTAAAAAATTGGATCAAAAACGAGTTAATCATCTTGGGATGTATTCCTTTATGTGTTCCTCTCTTCAAATGATATATAAACTATTATTATATCACTTTTGTTTTAAAGGTAATATAGCCAAGGGAGGGGGGGGGTATTAGTCAAAGTCATTCTGAAAACTCTTGGCCACTATCCTATAATCATATCAGAGTCATAGTCAACACTTTCCCCTAACTTTGATCGAAAACAGATTGGATAAGACTTAACTTCAGGGAATGCTTGATCAAGTGAGGAGTATCATCAATTGTGAAATTTTGAAGATCATTGTTGCATGAGGACATGCAATGACTTAAGCATGGGGGAATGTTGAGTCTCAGTATTGACACTTCTATTACCCTATATTATCTATGTTTGAGTCAATTTTACCTATGATATGTGTATCTAATTGACTGTTTCCTCCATAAATACAATTAATGACCTTGTTCATGTGCATAGAGAGATAACTTATGGTTAAGGCATGATTTGTTTAGTTTTGTTGAGTTAATTTGATTAAAATAGTTGATTTTGCATGATCCTAATAATTTGATCTTAAGCAGCATTGATCCAACACCAGCGAAACTGCATAACATTGATCTGGTACTACCCTGTGATATCCTGATACCAACCTGTGTTATTCTGGTACCAGCCTGTGTTATTCTGGTACCAACCTGTGCTATTCTGGTACCAGTGTGACTATGTTATTCCGGTACCAAACATCTGCGTCTATTTCGGTACTAGTGCGACTGAGTTATTCCGGTACCAAACGACTATGTGTATTCTGGTACCAATTGCTAATTCCAGAAATCATTTGTTGGATGAATCTGTTGTTGATGATTTTGAGAGGGAAGTTAGACTGAAGCTTCCAAATCAGTTTTCAAGATCACGATAGACTTCATCACTCGTGCACTTTGTTTCATGAGGATGAAGTCCATCCCTAAAGATTTGATATGGATTACCAATTGATATAGGATAAATTAGTAGGTGCGGACACTAACTGATCTCCCTAGATCCACTTAGATCTAGAACAAAACACACCAGAACATGACTCTTTTCTTAAGTTTTAAATATTGAATTTACTAACTAAAGAGGGATAAGTGACATACCGTTTAAGAGTCGCTTCCTCTCTCTATATCCATCCTAGCTCTGTTCCAACATTCATACAATGATGATCCTACAAAAGAACGCAATGAACCAAAGTGATAGTAATAGCATAAACTCAATATAAACCTATGTATGTGATCAAGGAATCATACAATAAAACACAACAAGCTTTATAGGAAAGAATCATATTACTGTATCATATTAAATGTGAAAGAGAGATTACAACCATGGCCTTGATGTCGTAAGTTCCCTTCCAACTGTCCTTCGTTCCCCACACACTTCTTGCTCTAAGGATTTTGAGACCATGGATCTGATAGCCACTCACAATCTATATTGACAAAGCAAATCTCAAAGCCACTCTAACCAAGCTAACAATCCCAAGCCAAAAACAACTTATCCCTTCTCCATGAGAGATCAAAGAATCATATTACTGTATCATATTAAATGTGAAAGAGAGATTACAACCATGGCCTTGATTTCGTAAGGTCCCTTCCAACTGTCCGTCATTCCCCACACACTTCTTTCTCCGAGGATTCCGAGACCATGGATCTGATAGCCACTTACAATCTATCTTGACAAAGAAAAACTCAAAGCCACTCTAACCAAGCTAACAATCCCATGCCAAAAACAACTTATCCCTTATAAGCTAAAGAGGATAAGGTGAGGAGATTAGGATGATCCCACCAAATCATGAAAGTGAGTAAGATCCAAACCATTTATATGCCACCTCACCATGGAAGTTTCTCCTTCTAGAATATTCGAGAAAATGCTCATTTTTCCCACGTGTAAGCATTCTCGCACCCTGCATATAGAGCAGATTATGAACCCCTTGTGACCTAGATATGATGCAGCATGTGAGAATCAAGCATTCTCGCACCCTAGCTATAATACAACCTGGGAACTTCATTTTTTATAGGGTTTGTACAAAGGAAAATGCAACTTCTTTTCTCAGGAAAAGTTTTTCTCCCTTCCTTCTTCAAGAACTCAGGCCACTGAAACCTCTGAAGACTACAGATAGGTTTACATCATTAACAACCATAGGGATGATGAAAATAATGTGTAATAGAGATCCCCCCAAAGTATGAAGTTAGAACAGAGTGATAGCTGAAATACTTTGTCGAGTGTGTGTAGGGAACAAGGAACAATCGGTCGGAAACCTTCCAACAAACAAGGAAATACAGTACAATAATATATCATCACTGAGGTAGGCATTCCCATACTCAGAATACAAATGAATCAGAGCATAAATGTTGACATGCGAAGATCCATGTCAAGTAAGACAGATCATGGCCACCAAACATACACTGTGGATCCATGCCAATATGACTCAAATTTGAACATAGCCACCAAAATACATTGTGGATCTATGTGTTAAAGACTCAAATTTGAACATAGCCACCAGACATAAAATGTGGATCTATGCAACAATATAAATTGAATATACTCCAACGCAACCTGAATCTGTTAGAAAAGATTCAGGGTCTTCATCTCCACCACTCTATAGTACGTATCTAACCATGTGATTACAGGTGTTGAAGTCGAACATGGTAGAAACCACTTGATTACCGGTCATTAGTGTATACCATTAACAAGTGTGAGGGAAATCACCATTAATGTCAATGACTCCCAAGGTACACTAGTACAATCCAATGAATGTGAATTAATGAGCTGAAGTCGAACACTCAGCGAAATCTTCCGATCAAGGGTCAATAATGAAAACCCACTGTCGAAAGCGAGGAAAACTGCGATTGAGGCATGAAAGTTCCAAGGTGCCAATTAGTTTCTAAGTCTAATTCCTAGATAATGAGTTGAAGTTGACAGGAAAAGACTCGTCACAGGAGGGCCTTAATGTATCCCCCATAAATGACACGAAACGGGTAAAAAGATTTGATGTAGATCAGAGTAACTAGTAACTCAGGATTGACTCAGGGATGGCCATAATAATAGAAGTCTTAAGGACTGCAGAAATGCCCGATGCAATAGAAGGCTTTCCGGGTTGAAATTCTCTTTGAACATATTGACGACATGACAATTGTCTTGGAAAAACTGATTCAACAACAGGGATCACAGACCAATTTGTAATCTTAAAGGAGTATGATCAAGAGACAAGTGGATTTTCCAACCTAGACACAAAGTGAGTGAAAGGGTGTCATGTTCAAAAGCGACTCTTCCATGAAATATAGGTTTAGACACATTTCTTTCCCAATTTTTCCCCCACCATTTCTAGCGAGTACTTCTTTATTTTTACGCAAGCTTGAGGAGGATAACATATGATTGTAGATATAATCTCATCCTTCTGATGAGTCCTTCAGAGGATGTTTAACGAACCCTAAGAAGGAGTGGGTTGGCCCCATATGGGCCTTTCGATGTTTGTTTTATGAGTCCAAAGAAAGAAAACTCATGGGTTTTTCATGTTTAGAGAGTCTGAAAAACACTTAAAGAGAACTCTCCCAGTTCATTTTTGGTAAATTAGTTCGACGAGACCGAAGAAGTGATAAACTATCACTCACCGAACGTTTTCTTCAAATACTTTTACGAGCATGAAAAGAACAAGATCGCTTGGAAATATTTTCATGTTTAGAGAGTCTGAAAAGAGCTTAAAGGGAACTCCAGGGGGTTCCTTTTTCGTATAACCTTTACGAGTCCGAAAAAATGATAAAAACATACTCGGTTACATTCTCACATATTTAGGAGCACGAGAAAGAACAAAGACTAAGCTTGGTAACTTATTCTCATGTATTAACGAGCATGAGAAAAAACAAAGACTAAGATCAAGATTGTTTTTATTTTTACACAAGATTTAAAACAAAACAAAGTTATGCTTGGACCTAGTTTCATTTTTACACAAGCTTGAACCATAAAAAACTATGCTTGAGGTAGCTGTTTTCATTTTTACACAAGCTTGAACCAAAGTAAAAACTATGCTTGAACCTCCCAATGCATTATCCACAAATTCGCATGGTTGGTACTTAGCCCCCAGCTTAAGAAGTTAGCGGCTCAACTACAACATGAATCCAGAGGCTGAGGCAAATTCCCCCCAAGCTTTGTTTCATCCAATATGCAAAGGAGAGCGAAATGAAGCTTCAAATACTAGACGAAGGATTTTACTCAAATGGAGAGGGGGAAAACTATTTCATTTTTTAACGAGCTTGGCACAGAAACAAGAACTATGCTCGTAACCTCTGTTTCATTTTTTAACGAGGTTGCCACAGAGACAAAAAAATTATCCTCGTAAGTGGTTTCATATTTTAACAAGCTTGAAATAAAAAAAACCATGCTCAAAGACCTCTATTTCATTTTCTAACGAGGTTTCCTCAGAGATGCAAAAACTTTCCTCGAAGTCTTCTTGATCATGGATTCCAAGAGGATAATGCTCCGGAAGGAGACCATGTCAAGGGGCAAAAATTGGTCATGGCTTCCAAGAGGTCTTCGATGGAAGGAAGAAACACACTCTGGAAGGACACCATGTCGAGGGTCGTGACAGGAGTAAACAGATCAGGCTCTAACAACCCTATTGAAGAGATCACCATGTTAACTATTGGATCTAAGTCATTAGAAGTTAAATCCATGGGCAACAACACCACATAATTGACCTATGCCGGGGGTGATACCATCTGCATATAAGAACCATTCAGGGAGGCAATCTATGGGTTCAATGAATGAAAGTTGATCAATAGTCACAACCCGTCCATCGTGAGGAAAATATATCACACAAAAAAGAGTAGACACAATAGCTTTCATGGCATAGACATAATCTCGCCCAAGGAGTAAAGAAAAATCCAAGGGGTCTTGGACTACCATGATGTCAATAAAGACAGTTTTCCCTCCCAAATTTATAGGAAACTGAGGAAGGGACCCTAAAGGTTGACTATTTCTTATGTTAAAAGATAACAGATTCTGCGTAACCGGCGCAAGTGGAGGACAACCCAAAGCTTGCCAAGCAATAGAGGAAAAAATACTAACAAACGAACCTTCATCTATCAACGTTTGAGGAACGTCTCGAACACAAACATGTACTGTAATATGGAAAGGAATGTAAGAGGGAAGATGAGGTTCAGTTATCACACCCCAATCAAAATGGATGGCCTCATTACTTGGAGGGGGTCGTACGAGAGAAGGAGGAATACCCCTCGGCACGAGAGATTTTGTATCAACGAGAAAAACGTGGGTAGTATTGGGTTACCTCTCTAGCGGGAGAGTAGGATCGACCGATGGAGAGATCATATCAACCACTTTAGTTTCATCCTCCAAGGAGAAAATGGGGTCGAAAGATGGAAACAGATCGACCACTTGGTTGAAACTCTCTAACGGGAGAGTGGGATCGACCGAGGATGGGATCGGATCGGATCGACCGCTTTAGTTTCACTCTCTGAGGGGAGAGTGGGATTGACCGATGATGGTATCGGATCAACCACTTTGTCAACTAGTTCAACTAAGGACATGACCGGATTGACGACATGATCAACCGGATTGACCGGTGAAGGGACCAGAGTGATCATTCCATCAACTATTGGAGGGTTGAGAGAAATCTTACGGTAAGCAGCTAGAAGTTGAGTTGTGAAACAATCATGTCTTCCAATAATTTTGAGGCTTCATCCATATGAGAACAAAGGTGAGTGATATGACTCCCTTTGCATAACATACATGGTAACTTGGCTCTACTTTTCTTCTTCCCAACTATATCATGACTAGTCAACGAGAAGTCATCAACATGTTGTTCAAAGGCTAACGACATGGGTTGACGAGGATGTGTAGACCATGCTTCTATAACCTTGGATAGACCAGGGAAATCCTTAAGAAGATGGCTACTCTTACAAAGTCTGCAAGGGTACTTGGGCTTACAGGTTGTTTGGGTGATATTGACATCAACACTCCCAACACGAGTAACAATAACTGGTTGTTTTCCAACATGTTTAGCAATGGTTGGAGGTTTTGACCCTTGTTTATATTTCTTCTTCTTAATCTTTCTTTTCTTCTTCTTAATCTTTCTTTTCTTCTTCTTCTTATTCACCGGGTTACTAGCTTTAGAACTTTCACTCGACGAAGAAGATGAAACGGAAGGAGACCTTGCAAGCGAAGAAGGTGAAGAAGACCTTACTATTGAAGAAGGTGAATAATCAACATGAGGTTGATGCTCTTGGGGGGAAGTGCTTGCGACTGAAGCACTAACTGCATTCGTGATTACCAAAGTGGAAAACAACCATACCGATAATCCAATCGTGAGACCTGGAAGGCTCAAAGTAGCGATATGAGGAGGACCAATGTTTCTGTAAGAAGGAAAAATAAAAGGTTCCCCTAGAAAAGGGGTTCCTTCATTGGTCGTTCCAGGAACCGACGCCATTAAAACAAAATTCCAACCTAGAGTCTACTAGGGAAAACAAACAACACACGCTAAAAATCTAGTAAGCAAGCAAGCAAACAAAATCTTCTAACAATGAGCACACTAGTTGGTGATGAAATCCAACATCACGGGGACAAAGTAAGAAGGGGTTGGGATAGAGCAGGTGGAAAATTTATGTTGATGACCTGATTAATAGACTTACACCTTGGTACAAGCTCCCACACATAAATGTGGGTATACCCTCCAAGGCGCCTGAGTGAGTTTGGCCAACATCGATTCTAGGTACCGTGAAGAATTTCCCCTCCACAATCACCTTGTGTAAAGACCCTAAATATATAGGCCACTAAAGTTACCAATTACTACAGTGATGCATGGGGAAATAGTCGACAGTCTAATCCATGTGCAAAGGCAGGGTATTTAACCCGAAATCAACTCGAAAGGCTTCCACTCATAAATTTGGGTATACCTTCAAGCGACCCCCATAATACGCGCAATCTCTACACCAACACCAACAAAGCAGGGTGAGTAACTCTACCAGTCTCAATGTGACCTCGTGATTGACCCTTGTGTTAGAAGGGCTTCCTAGGACAAAATGTAATAAGTGGATTTCGCTGCTCCCTAACTCAATATTCTATGTTTGTTTGCAGCTTTGGAAAGTTATCTTTCACACCTATTCCAAAGCCCTACAACTAATCTAATGTAGGTTTGCTACCAGAAAATATAAAAATGTCTAATCAATTTTTTATAAGCGCTTTATTTTTAAGGTTGTTGTTACTCAAAAGTAAAATGACATGGACAATATGGTGTTTTAACCGACTTGAAAGGTATGCAAAGAGATGAAGATGCAATCTTTTCATTTCAATGAAAGCTATGCTATGAGAAGGAGAAAACATTTATCATTCCTAGATGCACAATGTCCCAAAATCTTAAAACTCATCAATATCAATATTCTCAAGAAATGATCAAAAAAGAATGTACACCAATGCATGATTCATGGCCCCCCCCGGCCATGAGGGGGAAAGAATTTCGGAATTTAAGACCAAAAAATGCCAAGAATCATGCAATTTCGCTACTTCAAATGCAAGGATGCCCCCAATCTAATATAAAGCAAGAAATTAAATCTTTTTGTTTCAAAAAATTCACTAAAAGAAATAATGAACTTTGTTAAAACAAAGAAACCCAAACTAAAAGTTTTCTTTTAAAGAAAACTATTCAGAATAAATCTGATCTTTCCCTAAACAATTCTAAAGAAAATACGGGCTTTGTAATTGAAAGACACTCAAAGAAAGAGACTAATCCTTCAAAACCAAACAAAGAAAAGATGGCTAAAAGCAACTCAGAGAATGTCAAGAAGACTGTAAATAGATCAATATAGGGTCCAAAAGCTCAATCCGGCTGATCAAAGAAAAATTGTGTCATCAAAAGATGACAAGACCCAATCCAAAAAAGTTTACAAACAATTTTGCAACCTAGCAGTAGAGTACAGTGCGAGAATTAGGTATTCTCGCAGTCTAGACACTGGTAGGGTGCGAGAAGTTCTCACTGGATATAACAGCAGGGTACGGAAATCAATGATTTTCGCAGGCTGTAGAGAGGTACAGTGCAAGAATGTATGTAATCAAAGAAAATTTTGAAAAAGGACAGGGAATCTAAGTGAACTTCTAGATCCAGAGAGTTTGGATGGATGTCCCACAAAATCAGAAACCATAAAAAAAGGAATCAAATGAAGGGAAACTAGACTAACTAGGAAACAATCGATTCCCCAGTATGGTCACCAATTTTTTTATAGGATAAATCAGTAGGTGTAGACACTAACTGATCTCCCTAGATCCACCTAGATCTAGAACAAAACACACCAGAACATGACGCTTTCCTTAAGTTTTAAATATTGAATTTACTAACTAAAGAGGGATAGGTGACATACCATTTAAGCGTTGCTTCCTCTCTCTATCTCCATCCTAGCTCCATTCCAACACTCATACAATGATGATCCTGCAAAAGAACACAACCAACCAAAGTGATATTAATAGCATAAACACAATATAAACCTATGTATGTGATCAAGGAATCATACAATAAAACACAACAAGATTTATAGGAAATAATCATATTATTGTATCATATTAAATGTGAAAGAGAGATTACAACCATGGCATTGATGTCGCAAGGTCCCTTCCAACTGTCCTTTGTTCCCCACACACTTCTTTCTCCGAGGATTCTGAGACCATAGATCTGATAGCCACTCACAATCTATCTTGACAAAGCAAATCTCAAAGCCACTCTAACCAAGCTAACAATCCCAAGCCAAAAATAACTTAGCCCTTCTCCATGAGAGTTCCTCTCCTTTTATAAGCTGAAGAGGATAAGGTGAGGAGGTTAGGATGATCCCACTAAATCATGAAAGCGAGTAAGATCCAAACCATTCGGATGCCACCTCACCATGGAAGTTTCTCCTTCTAGAAGATTCGAGAAAATGCTC
>ML791363.1:180733-231429 GCA_009831015.1 Picea engelmannii
AAATAATGTGTAACACCAATTATAATATTTCAAAAAAATATTGATGCTTATCCTTAGATATTGATCGTAACAACTTACCTTGTTTATAAAGGAATGTTGTATAGGTGATAGAGTACATGTGTATGGAGATAATGAAGCAATATCATACAAAGGAGATACGTATGGATGTAATGAACATAATTGTTCATATTTCAATAATATACAAGATGATGAACAATTGATTCGATTTTACAAGTTGAAGGAATACAAATGATCTATTGTGCAATTTTTGGGTATGATTAGAACGTTTTAGTCTGTTATATTTTTAGAGCTTCCATGTTGCAATCAGGAAGGGCCCACCATTATGATATGGTAATCTTAATGTAAAATATATCTTAGCTTTTTATTCATGTACATGTTTGTTTTATTCCAGTACTCAATTGTGTGTGTCTTGTACCTATTATTTTGATTTCTTGTTTGAGTTAAAATATGAATTCATAAAGTGTACCTATTGTGTTGGATCTATTTAATTGTTATATATTTTGAGTAAATTGTGAATGGGTTTGTATTAGTGTAATTTTTATAGGTATGGTGCACCAGATATTTAGTAAATTTACTTAGTTTCATAAACAGTAATTTGTGTTGAGATAGTTGTAAAGATTTATAAAATTTTGCATTCCTGAAACGGTGTTCCTTATAGCGACTTTCATAATTAATTTTGAAATTTCAAGTGTGTTAATACAGGAACAATTAATATCCCATAATTCACCCTAGATGGACTATTAAATGGAGAATATTAATATACCTAGTGTTTCCTATGCAGGGACAAATAGTTTCTTCCAAAATTGATTAAGTTATGAGTGATTTACCTTTGAATAATGTGTGTAGAAAATTGATTACAATTTACTGTTGGAATTAGTTGCTACAGGAGGCAAGATCTAAGTTCATCTCTTCATTTCATGAGCCTCTAATGAACAGATTTGTCACCTAAGAAAGAACCCTTTGATTCATTGTTTAGTTATCAATTTTCTTTTCTAATCTTGGAGTTGTATTGTTGAAGGGTGCCTAGATTTGATTGTGAAGACTAGTAGCTACAGAAAACTAAGTCAAAGTCCATATTTCCACTTCATGAGATTGTAAATGGAAAAGGAATTATCTGAGCAAAATATTTTGAGTGCATGATTGCAAGTTTTGCTTTCTAATTTCTGAATTGTGTGAAGAGTGTTGTCTTTGAAAACAAAGTATTTTGTTATTGATGATTTTCTTATCCAAGATATACTAAACAGACATAGGAACCTATCTTTTATCAGCACATATATTGCATCAAATCTACTGATTACGAATCCCAGATGATAATTTATGTTTGGTAATATATTATGCAAATAATTGCACCAACACCGCTCTTTTACATCCAGTCCTCATTTCCAGCCCCTTCTTCAAATGGGGCATCGAATTCATGAATTGAAACCCTCCATATATCAATGGACACAAGTACATCATCATGGCGGTTGATTACTTTACCAAATGGGCTGAAGCCATGCCTACCTTAAACAACACCACTGACACAACAACACATGTTTTCTTCAACAACGTCATTACCCTCTTCAGAGTCCCACTACAGTTAGTCTCTAATCATGGTAAACACTTTGAGAATAAGATCTTTGTCAAACTCTCCTCAAGGTTATGCTTCTACCATGCATTTTCCTTCCCATAATACCCTCATTCCAATGGACAGGTCGAGGTTGTTAACAAAGTCCTCAAAACCATGTTGTAGCGCACTATTAACAAACATAAGACCAACTGGCATCATATGTTGTTTTCATCACTATGGGATTATCGCATGACAGTTAAAACTGCCACTAGTTTTACACCATTTCATCTCGTCCATGGGGTCGAAGCCACTTTCCCCATTGAGTGAGAAATTCCCACATTGCGCACTGTTATTGAGCTATTACCTGACACTGCTCCAATGGAGAAATGCTTGATGCACTTAGATTCACTCGATGAAGACTGTCGATCTTCATTACAAAACAATGAGGAAGATAAGAAACAGTCGAAGGCCACCTTTGATCGCCATGTCAACCTTCGCTCATTTAACAAATGAGATCTTGTCCTAGCCTACGATATCGCTCACGATACTTTCGTTCATGGGAAATTCGAGTCATTATGGCATGGAACCTACATCGTCCAAAAATTACTCACTAAATGCGCATACATCCTAACCTCTCCAGAAGACTACCCTCTGAAAGAACCCATCAATGGGTTGTACTTAAATAAATTTTACACCTAAGCGTAGTCACTCTACACTAGGATTTTTCTTTTTTGTACACATTTGTAGAGTTTTTAGTCTTCATTTTTCCCTCCATACCTTTTTTCTTATCTACCATTTGTGTTATTGACATATGTCTCCTCCATCGGCCTACCACATCGGTTACACTGATGGAGCTAGCCGATGGACACATAATCTCACTTCGGTCGCTTGGGCCCTCTATACCCCCTCACATGAACTTCTCCACTCCAACGTTATATGTTTGGGCTTAGTAACCAACAACCAATAAGAATACACAACCTCCATTGGCCTCCTCACCAAGGCCAATCACCGCCACATTTGTCACCTCAACATCTTATTATATTCCCAGCTTGTCGTCCTACAACTCAATAATGCATACCGTGTCCGTGATCCTTGCCTCTTCCGCAAATACTTGCAAGTTAGACTCTTATCTCAACATTTTTATTCAATTACATTTACACATATTCCATGACAATTCAATTAAATAGCAAATAGTATGGATAACTATTGTTATATTTGCATATATCACATCAAGACATCATCACACATACATAAAAACATCAAAAGTCTATCACAACATATAGTTTAGGCATCATAAAAAACATCACAAAAATACCATCACATGTGAACATTACAACGATCATAAACCATTTATATCCATATATATATATAACGATCAATGCATCATCAATGTTTACAAAATGGTACAAACTATACGTAGCCCGTAGGCAAGTGAACCCCCCTCACCCTTATGAGCACAAAATAGGTGTCACACTACCCTATACCACAGGCACACAGGCCTATATAAATAAAAAACAAATATACATCAAGCACTCATGGTGCCTCTAGAGCACCACCACTAGGTCCTCTATCTGGAGGAGGTGCCTCACCATCTAGGGGTCCTCTAGGTTCGGGGGAAGTCACCCAGTCATAGTTTCTCCCGCTACAGATGCTCTGCGGATTAGGGTCCACAACTATGCTATAAGGCCCACGCACTAGTCCAAGACTCCCTCGTCCTAGATCTGAGTCCACTTGCCATTGGGCACTCCCTGTATCACCACCTCCAATCGACGGCGGAAGTCCTCTAACACCCCACTGGCCTCTACTGGAGGAGCATGTGATGACCTCGCACCGGGGTCATCAAATATATGTCTCCTCCCAGCTCTTGTGTCATCTGCTAGCCTCGCACTAGCCTCATCCCTCTGGAATTTCTCTCTTACCTACGACCGTCTCACTGTCCCCTGACGAGCTGACTCTGCCACCACCTCTACTTCTCGGCCTCGCGACACCACATTTGCAAAAACACAACCAAAGGATAGCATCAACATCCATCCATAATATAAACATATGCTAGACTATAAAAATCACAAAACATAAACTACACCAACATACCTCTTTGGCCCCAAGCCTCCCTAAGAGCCAACACCATATCTAGGTTCTGGTTGTAGTTTATCCCACCATACAGTTACCGCAATATAGTCTGTGGCATCTGGCACCACACACATGCTAAGGTAGCCGTAAAATAATGGCCACCCTCCCCACCTCCATGCCACACAGAAATAGATGCCCACCGCATCATTCGTGGCTCTCATGCCTCAGCCACCGACAACAACACCCAAGGGCACAACATCCTCACCCTCTCTAAAAACCATGCCACCAAGATCGATCTAAAGGAAAAATCACCAAAGTCGGTACTTCGACACCAGTTAATCTACCCAATCATATTGGCATGCAACAACAACCCCCAAGCAAAGAATTCCCCATCCAACACTCTCCGCATGATGACCAGCTAACTACCACTAATTTGTTTTGTCACCAAGGACTCATAGATCCTCACAATCATAGCAATGATGCACTGATGTAACAAATCATCCATCGCCTCAATACGGAAAACTGAACTTGACATAATGTTCGGTCCCAAACAATACCTCTGTGCCACATATGCCAAGTGGACACCCACTGACAACTAGGGATCAACAAGTAGGGCCATTCCCTGAAAAGGGAGCCCCATCAAGAAATATACATCCTCCCTCATAGAGAATGTCAACTACTACCCCCACATAATGAAACATTGTAGATCAATGTTCCACATCGATATCTAATACTGCAAAAGGTTCTCTTGTGCCCCTATCCATGGGCGGTCAAAGAACTTCAGCAACCCATAGGCTTCCAAAAGTCTTTGGATGCCTGACTCATCTCTCACCGCCTCCCTGAGGCACTACCAGTCCCTCTCTCTCCAATGGACTGATAGACTACGTTGATCCCCGACATTCACATAAACAACACTTGATCAACCATCATCATCATTAAAAAAATCTCCAAAAAATATAAGTTTTTTTCACCAACCCAGCTTTGCCTCAAGTGCGCAGCTATTACCCCCATAGGCGCGCACACATGTGCGCCTGTTCTTTTCTCATGTGTGCAAAATGCACAACTTTATAAAAAACAAACATGCATAAAATATGTTTCTATAGCACCCACAGGTGTGCATGAGTGCACACATGTTCTCTTCATAGCTACACAGTAATGCGTCGTTGTCAAAGAAACAACTGCGCAAAGTGCGCAGTTGTACTTTGAAAAGGCGCGCACATGTTTTAACCACTCACGCGCCACCGTGTGCGGTTGTTTTCCATGCAACCATACATCATGCGTGAGAGAGTAAATTATACTTGCGCATATCAATGCGGGTATCCTTCCTTCTCCCATGCACTAGTGGACCCACCCCTATAAAAATTCCTAGTACAACCACTCATATGACCTTTCCTAGAAAATGAACCCTAAATACTATGTAGGAGGATGAGACCACTAACCTGACTCTCGCAAATCATGGATCAGTCGGCTCTAACTCCCGTAATCATCAAATCTCCTCAATAAACCACTTGACAACTCACTACGACCGAAGGTACAAATGAGGTGGCATTGTGGGCCCTATAGCTATATATCACCCCCTTTACCAAACTTCCACCCTCAATTACAGAAGCTCAGAACATTCATTTTCCAATCTGTCTTCAACCACAGGATCAGGATCCCGCCACCTACACAGTCACATTCCCCAGGTCACCATCCATCCTCAGCCCCAGGGGATCATTTTTCTCACATCACATCCAGGTACGGATGCTCAAGTTCCAAATTATCAAATAATTGTTATAAGTTCTTTATCTTCATATATTTTTCACGTCGGGTATTCAATTTTAATGTGTGTAGGTACTTAGGTCATCACAAACCACCACAACCCCTTTAAGTATATGGTTGACACTGGTATGTAGTCATTCCCTATGAATACCAATTGCATCTCCCAGTCACACCCTCTGACATTCGCCTTTAGGATCCTCACATTGGGCTCTGTAATACTATGACCTCTGCTGCATTTTGGTACTGTCACCCCGTAGTACTCTTCCCCACATGAGTTGTCCCTGTCATAGTCCCCTTTACCACTTCGACACTCATGCTTATTTCACCACTTAGGGATGGGATTCATGACAGTCTTATGCATTTCCGAGAATCATCCACATACTCCTTCTCCTCATTTTTCTATCTTTCCCAAAGGAATCCCAGCTTATTCCATCATGGTTCTTGTTTGACTATGCATCTGCAGTATCATTAACCCTCCATTTCATCCACAATCAGTTTTCCCATCTGTCGATTACCCTCCGTTCATTTACCACATACAGAAACCCACCTATGGGGCCCCCAACCTCCACTAGTTATTCACACAACGTGTCCCCTCACAGGCCAATCCATCTTGCTTTGGGCCACCCATTTCTGTATCTGCACACTTATCCCAAATTATTCTTCATTCATTTGGTAATTGTACAAAGCCTTTGTTTCCAACATTTACATCACTTTTTGTTGTCTCCTTTAGCGACCTTATTTTTCCAACAAAGCAACCCCTATCACCCTTGGTTGGGGAATTCATTACCTTCTACTCTTGTTGACATCATCCATAAACATTGAGTATCCCACAGTCCATATACCCTTGATCTCTAAGTTTGTCCACTTTGTCATGCCTCTCGCACAATTTAATCCACGTCTATTCATCCCCTTGATGCTAGATCCAGTTTCGTGATTGTTGCCACTCACACTTCATATATATCCCCAACCAAGGGAAGTTTTGAGTCTCACTACACCTTAACTTCGTCCATGTACCTCATCAGTTCCTGATCTCATCCTGTGGATTTCATGAAGCCCTTTGCTTCTTGGAGTCGTGTTTCCTTTTTTGTCGACATCAACACAAATTCCAGAAGGGCGACAATATATTGACTCCCATTACCTTTACAATGATGAGTATCAGACGACACAGAGAGAACCATCATTTCTCTCTACTATCATTAAACCCCATAACATTTTACGTCAACACAGTCTCATTTTATGATGGGTCTTACTATGTGACTATTGTAGTTGTTTTATACTGGCCGAAGAACTCTGAATTTTCTAGGCCATTAATGGCTATGAGTCATCAACACTTCTTACAGGTATCCTTGTCTCGGTTCAGAGTATGTTCACCATCAGAATTGTCCTCTGCCATTATCAAACTGCCCTGGAGGGCACTGCAGTTATCTACCTTAGCATACAACTTCAGTTACTATCATACATTTTTGACTTACATGACACGAGCATGGGGCATGCCCACCTCATTTGTATACAACTTTTATTTTCCCTACATAGAGAAAGGTTTGGGTCCCACAAGTTCCCCTCTCCCTCCAACGGCTCACTCTTGCAGTTTCTCTCAACACTCTTTCTTACAAATGGTGCTCTCAGTAGAAGAAACATTGACGTATTTTGGCTATATGTATTCTCCTAACCTCACACATCAGAGGGCATCTGTTATCACTGAAATTTTGTCCACAAATGGTCACAGGAATCCAACATCTCCAAACACCTATTAGTTCATTCATAGCCCCAAAAATACATTTCCAAAGGGCACAAAAACTATACAACTGGTTATAAAATTGACATGTGTAGAAACACTATAGGAAGCACGCACACATGTGCAGGCCAAAAAAGCAAAAAAAGTGCACCTGCACCTGATGCGTGACTGTATACGATAAAATCCACACACTCCTGTGAACGACGCATTTATGGTTCTTGTCATCCCCTCACCCACTTTTGGTTCAGCTCCCAAGTTGATTTGACCCTCAAATCTGAGCTGAATCTGAGTGGGGAGCTGGTCAAAGACCTAAGGGTGCCCTAAAGGGCCCCTTGTTCACACTAAAGACCGGTTGGATAATGCCTCAAAGATTTTCTATAAAAAGAGGCCATGGGTGCACTATGAATTCAAGAATATCATTGTATTGTTATGTTGCCTCTATTCTCCTACAAGGAACCTCTTTCCTTATTGGAGCATACTAGAATCATCTCATTAAGATATTCACTTCACCTCTTGAGGGAATAAGCTTGGATTTATTCACCATTTACTTTCTCGTTTGTATTTTGTAAGAATATATCTCACATAGGGGACTCAAGAGCCCTCCCTAGGAGGAAGAGGGGATCCATAAGTCCCCCTTTCTCTTTGGTGTTTTCCCACTAATATAATTTCTCTATTGGTGGCATGAATATTGGTCAATTGTTTGATTGATTTTGGTTCTAATTTCCTTATGCATTTTAGTTTTGTTTCTTTAGTTATTATTATCTTAGTTGTTTTTTTATTTCATGTGATTGAGTCATTTGATTCATACACTAACCTCTATCCTGTTTAGCATGCCCAACTAGACCTGCAAGTGTCCCTCTTTTTCTGATTCAAGTGGAGAAAAAGATACAACACCTGCTGATTCACAATCCTTATTTGAAATCATTAACCTTAATCCATCATAAATGTCATTAATACTTTGACGGTTCGCGTTCGGAATTTTTGGATGTGTCAGGGTGGAAATATCCCGAAGTTCGAATTCACAGAGTAGTTAATCTCTGAGTAATCAATTTTAAATCATAATTAATCTTGTTTAAAATGTTGTATTAATTTCAAGTGTTTCGGAAGTTCAGACTTCGTGGGTTTTAAATATATCACAAGAGAAATTTTCCGAAATCCGAAACTGTGAAGTAATTAATTTATGATTAATCTCCCTTAAGTCTTAATTAATCATGTTTAACTTTAATTAGTTTAGAAGTTCAGACTTTGTAGGTTTTAAATATAGCACAAGAGAAATTTCCTGAAATCCAAAACTGTGAAGTAATTGATTAACTCTTAATTGCGATTAAATTTCGTTATTTAAATGTTTTATTAACTCTTGTTTACTCTTGGAAATATCCAATACTTCATCATTTTGAAACTTCAGTGATTTTTGAACTCACTCTTTGTTAAAATCCTGAAGGGCCATCTCGCGGAGTGATGTGGCAGAGATGACGTCATTTTGGATGACGTGTCAAGAAAAGATAGGTGCCACATCTCGCTCGAAAACGTGTGAATCATCCAACGGAAATGTCAAAAATAAGTTCCACGTGTCAGCCCATGAAAGATTTAAAAGACACATGTCCTATGACTGTGAGTTCTTTAGGATTTATTGTGAGTTGTTATCTTCGGGTTTCGGAGCTTCGGGGTTTTTACTATTTAGAATTTTTGGAACATTTGAAGCGTGGAGCTCCGAAGCGACCATTAGAGACTTACTCTTTAAAACTCAGGTGGCTCCAAAACTTCGGATATCATTAGGATCCTTCGATCAAATTAAGGGAAGTCATCGACAACAGATATTGTGCACACTTTATTATTAAACAACAACCAATGAATTTGATTTGAAATTAAAAGGCCATTTTCCAAGTCTTTGCTCTCTTTCGGTAAAATTTTATTCCTAAGAGGTGAAAAATATAAAGCTCCAAAGTTCAAAATTGTACGTGTTCCAGCATAGACTCCATCTAGGGATTGTGGCTCCATGTGAGGTATGAAATAACAATATACCAAGTACCTTTATTGTGTAAATGGAGTCATTATTTCTTTTTGAAAAAACTTTTCCAGTTTTATTTAAGAAATAATCATTCATATAGTAACGAACTCAACCAAATCCTGAAAACCTTCGAAACATACTCAATGATTGATATTAAGTTAGGTTGTTTAAAATTTCATTTTCCTAAAACTGATTTTAGAATTGATTAAGATAATAAAAATAGCTTTAACTGAAATATCAGACTTCGACCGAATTTGTTTGCATCAAGGTTAAGTAGACGTAACAATTTATTTAGGGAATCCCTAGTTGGTTCAGGATGTAAATATCATCGAAAAGAGAACTAGATGACAAAGTATGTTATATGGATATGTATTCTAGTCTTACAAATGTTAGGATATTTAGACACTTAGGAGTAAGTAAGATCTACTTGGTCTATTGTGTCGTTAGGTAAAAGTGTGTTTTCTAGTGTGTTTCTTTAGTATGCATTTGTAGTTAGGAAATCCGACGGTCATGATATGTTCACGACATAGAGTGATCTGACAGTTCATACTCTTTTCGATATTAACGACCATTGATCCATGGCTTAACACCTGATTGGTCCATGATGTCTATTTAAAGAGCATGGAGAGTCATTTTTCAATGATCGATTATGAGAAACTCTCTTGTAAAATCTCTCTGTAATTTTTTTCTTTGAATTAATAAATTGCTCCAAGTGGTCACGTTGGTTGGGGCCGTGGATGTTTCCCCGTAGGGTTTTTACCATGTGAGAACATTGGTGTGTTGATATTTGATCTAGTTATGTGAGTTTTTACTGAAGGTTTTATTTCTCTGTTGGAATACCTATGTTGTTGAACATGGTATCAGAGCCTGTTTGAAGACTCGCTCCTATTGAAGATCGAGATTATGAATCCGAGTTGCATCATCTCCACTTTCTGTCATTTTCATACATTTATGGGTTGAGAGGACTGTTACATTGTGTCCAAAGCACTCATTTCAGTTAGGAACACTTTTCATTTCACTCGAAAAGGTTTCCGTTTTCCCAAGATACGACCATTACAGTCAGATCCGGAGGTATAAAGCTTGAATACACATTTTTTTAAATTTTTGCATAGTAGTATTTTGGTTTTGTTTTATTTATTTCTGGGTTGCTACTCTTTTAGATATGTGTATTCTCTTTTCCCCGTGCCCTATGCGATCTTGGAAAATCTTAAACAAATAGGAAAAGGTGCATCTTTTGGGTAAGCTAACCGAGATCTAACCCTTGTTGTCATCGAGAAGCAAATTTTTTTTCTTGTGTGAAAAGAGTTTTTTTTAGCACGCTCTCCAAGGCCATCAACAACAACAACAACAACAAAAATCCTCCTTCTGAACATTACAATATGTTTTTCTAGATCATTTGGTTAAAAGTTGCCTTATTAAGTAAGAGGTCTTGAGTTCAAGTCTCTCTTTTGTTACCTTTTTTGAAAAAGTTCATGCTAAAATTGTAAAGTGTATTTCACTTCAAGTATAAAAGTGAATCACTATAAGTAGCTTTAATATTTTATTTTAGAGTTATTTATTTTGCATGCAACTTTTCTATTATAAAGTAACTTCATTGTAAAAGTGATCCCCACTTCTCTTTATAAAAGTGGGTCACTTTGTAAAGCAACTTACACAATCACGTGGTCATTTGGTTACCGATTGTGCCTTTTTTAAAAAGGGCATAACTCTAAAATCGGAAGTTTGTTTTCAGTGCCGTTTTTTTTAAACCACGTAACTTTTAGAGCTTTTTCCGTCCAGATCATCAGTTTTAGTTTTCAAATCCACATTATTTTCATATTTAATATGGCTTCTACAATTATTGTCTTGCTTACCAGCAACAACTACTTCCAATGGAAATCTCATATGGAAGATTTATTAAGAAGTAAAGGCTTGTACCGGATTACCTTGGTAAAGGAAAAGAAAACCATTGATGCTGATAAGAAAGCCAAGTGGGATAATAGGAATGACAAAGCATGTGAAATAATTGGAATTTTCATCTCTCCTGATTTAAGGTACCACCTTCAATATATTGATGACCCCAAAGAATCTTGGAACACGATTGAATCTATGTTTGGTAAACTCAATATTATTCGAGCACAACAATTAGAAAATCAAATACTAAAATTTATTCCAAATGATTTTTCTTTCCTTGGAGACTATCTATCTAAAACTCTCAGAATTGTATATGAAGAATGTAAGATAAAGATGGAGGAAGAGCGTTGCATCTATCTTATTCTTTCTAAGATAGCTAGTGCATATTTTGTGTTTGTATCTACCTTTTATGCCATGAGAGAGGCTCTAGGAAAAGAAGCTTATGAAACACCCACTCTTGAGTCCTTTTGTTCTTCTTTGATTCGAGAGGAAGATAATCTTGTACAATTTGGAGTGATCAACACTGCAGGTCCCTCCAACAAAGCCTTAGTTTCCCAGCAAAAAGATAAACCCAAGTATCCCAAGAAGCAACATCCTCGCTACAACAACAAACAACATAAGGGTCCCAAACCTTCTCAGATAGCTTCAGCTCCTACTGGTGACAAAGAAGAAAAATATAAAAGTAAGAATACTAACAGACATTGTAACTTTTTTGATAAAGATGGTCATGATGAAGTCCAAATGTTTCAAGAAGATGGAAGCTTTAGAAGCAACGATGAAGAAGTGCAACATCAATATTGATTCTACTTCTTCTTCTCATGGACATGCACTTTATGCCTCTGGTTTCTCCTTCAATTCAAATTCTACTACTACTTGTTCTTCTGATGAGTGGCTTATTGATTCAGAAGCATCTTATCATATGGCTAAGGATAAAGCCATATTTTCTGCTCTAAATGAATGTAACACCAAGAAAATATTTGTGGGTGATGATAGATCTCTTAGAGTTGTAGGATATGGAACAATTCAAGTAGATAATGGTCATTTCAATGATGTATTATGTGTTCCAAGTCTTTCTTGTAACCTTCTATCAGTATATCAAATCACTCATTCAGGTGAAGATAAAACCGTCGAGTTTTCACCTCACCAAGTTGTAATCAAGGATCTAAAAGATCCTAAGCATGTTCTTGCAACTGGAATTGCTGATGATATTACTAGGTTGTACAAGTTTGAAAACTTTGGGTCATCATCTTTTTCAACAGTTTTTGTTGCTCATAGCTATGGCTTGAGCAAACTTTGGCATGAGTGGTTTGGTCATCTAAACTATCGTTCATTGCAGCAACTATGTAATCAACATATGGTGACTGTTCTTCCTCTTGTTTCATGCAAAGATGGTGTTTGTGCCGGTTGTGTTCTCGACAAACATCATTGGGATAGTTTTGACAAACGTACCTCTTGGCACGCCTTGGGTCCTTTTCAGCTTGTTCATAGTGATTTGTGTGGTCCACTTTCTTCTCCTTCTTTTTCTGGGTGCAAGTATTTCTTAAATTTCATTGATGACTTTTCCAGATGTACTTGTGTTTACTTCTTAAAACTCAAGAGTGAAGTTTTTGACAATTTTATGGCCTCCAAATCCCTTGTAGAAAAGCAATCTGGACATCAAATTCAAAGGTTAAGAATAGATAATGGAGGCGAATATGTGAACAATAATTTTACAAGCTATTGCACTACTCAGGGAATCCAAATGCAACACACTGTTCCATATACACCACAACAAAATGGTGTTGCTGAGAGAAAGAACCACACATTAAAAGAAATGGCTAATTGTATGATCCAATTTAAGGGATTAAGTCTAAAGTATTGGGCGTAAGCCATCAACTGTGAAAATTACATAGTAAATCGTACTCCCACAAAGGCTCTTAAAAATATAACAACGGAATAATCTTGGACTAAAATTAAACCATATGTAAGTCACTTCTGTGTATTTGGCAGTATAGCATGGGCTTACATTCCTAACGAGAAAAGGAAAGAATTGCAGCCTAAAAGTGAGAAGTGTATATTTGTTGGTTATTCTGAAGATGTCAAAGTTTACATACTTCTTCAATTACATTGTAATGAAATTATTATTAGAAGAGATGTTAAATTTGATGAAAATATCTTGGCCTACAAGCCTAATTCAGTGATTGTGCCTTCTTTGACCTGCGAGCCATCTTTGACATTTGTGCCTTCTTATGATCTAGTTTCTTCTTCGGATGATGACAGTGAGGATGAAAATCCACCTCTGCCTACTCACCCTCCCCCAGATGAGTCCTTTGAACCTGAACCAACACTATCTCCACCACTTCCTAGATGGGTATGTTCAACACAAGAAGCAACTAGTGATCTTGTTGTTGATCCTTCAGATCAACGTCGAATACGTTCACATTTCTAGCGAGCCTCTTCTCTTTTGGATCAAGTTTCAAAAACTCATGATCCAGAGACATTTGCAGAATCTTCAGGTCATCCATATTGGGATACAACAATGAATGAAGAGTATTGTTCTTTAATGGCAAATGATACTTGGGATCTTGTACCTCTTCCAAAAGGAAGAAAACTTGTTATATGCAAATGGGGCTACAGAACTAAGTATGCATCAGATGGAAGTGTTGAAAGACACAAGGCTCGGTTAGTTGCCAAAGGATTTCCCCAAGTTGAAGGAATTGAATATAATGAAACCTTTTCCCCTATTGCAAAATTGAATTCCATCCACCTTGTTCTTGCCCTTGCTGCCTCACATAAATGGGAGGTCCATCAGATGGATGTTAAATCCGCCTTCTAGCATGGATATTTGTAAGAAGAAATCTACATGGAACAACCTCCTGGCTATGTCCAAAATGACTCTATCCTTGTTTGTCACCTCAAGAAATCTCTTTATGGTCTCAAGCAAGCTCCCTGAGCTTGGTATGCCAAAATGGATAGCTTTCTTATTGCCACTGGATTCTCTAGATTCCATTCTGATCCTAATGTCTATACCAAGAAAGTAGGAATCCATCTCATAATCCTTTCCCTTTATGTTGATGACCTTATTCTTATTGGTAGTGACTCAAAACTTTTAAACCATGTGAAAACCAGCCTTAAGAAGAAATTTGAAATGACAGACTTAGGCTTTTTGCACTATTTCCTTGGCCTCCAAGTTTTGCAAACCAATGAAGGAATTTTTCTTTCCCAGTCTAAGTATGCTTGTGACCTTCTTCGTCGCTTTCAAATGGATGATTGTAAGCCAACCCATTCTCCCTTCCAGTTTGGAGTTAAGATTTCTTCCACCTTTACTTCTCCTAAAGTTGATGCCACCCTGTACCATCAGTTAGTTGGTAGCCTCTTATAATTGACTCATACCCATGTTGATATTTCCTTTCTTGTTGGTATTGTTGCTCGATATATGAAAACACCCCATGAAAGCCATTGGAAAAAAGACAAAAGGATACTTCACTATGTTCATGGTACAGTTCAGTTTAGAATACATTACAGTTCAGGGGGGACTCCTTTATTGGTTGGTTTCACCGATTCAGATTGGGCCGACGACCCTGATGATCGAAAGTCTACTACAGGTTATGTTTTCAGCCTTGGTTTAGGACTTGTCACTTGGGCCTGTAAGAAACAACATGATATTGCAATTTCTTCAGTAGAAGAAAAGTACCAAGCAGTAATAAATGCAAGTCAGGAAGCCCTGTGGCTTCGATAGATCCTTTTAGAGTTTGGATTAACACCAACATCCAACCAACTTTTGGTGTGGCAATCAGAGTGCCATCAAGCTCACCAAAGATCCAGTTCAACATCATCTTAGAAAACACATCGATCTACACATGCACTTCATCAAAAATCTCATTCATGATCAAGTTATTGAAGTTCTCTTTTTCCCTGCAGAAGATCAAGTTGCAGACATTTTCACAAAGTCTCTTACAGAAGTGAATTTTTCCAAACTTTGATCTATGTTAGGAGTTCAGGAAGTTGTCATTAAGGGGGGATAGGCTCTAATGCCTCCTTTCTTCTCCTATTGTGTCACTATTGTAAATCCTTCAATCATATCCCAATTTGTTCTTAACGGGGGATGTTAGGATATTTAGACATTTAGGAGTTAGTAAGATCTACTTGGTCTATTGTGTCATTAGGTAAAAGTGTTTTTTGTAGTGTGTTTCTTTAGTATGAATTAGTATGCATTTGTAATTAGGAAATCCGACGGTCATGATATGTTCTCGACATAGAGTGATATGAGGGTTCATACTCTCCTAGATCTTAACGACCATTGATCCATGGATTAACACTCGATTGGTCCATGATCTCTATTTAAAGAGCATGGAGGGTCATTTGGCGATGATCGATTGTGAGAAAATATCTTGTAAAATCTCTCTGTAATATTTTTTTTTCATTAATAAACTGCTCCAAGTGGTCGCATTGGCTAGGATCGTGGATGTTTCCCCATAGGGGTTTTACCACGTGAAAACATTGGTGTATTGATATTTGATATGGTTATGTGAGTGGTTACTGAAGGTGTTCATCCTCTGTTGGAATACCTGTGTTGTCGAACAACAAATATCATAGATATTGCGTCACTGCCAACAAGCCTGTATAGTTCCCCAGTGAAGTTATCCACTTCTCCCATTGAATTTCCTTTCACCACTTCAATTAGAATTTTGTACTTTGTTGATATGAGGGAAATCATTATATGAATTTCCTTTCATCATCTCTTTTTGACAAGATGGGAGCAATCAAATTATGAATTTCCTTTCACCATATGTCTTATATTTTAACATTTTGAAGTGGGGGAAATCAATTTGTATGTAACATACAAGGGATGACATCTTTTTAAACTTTTTGAAAAGAAGGTCTGTCAACGATTTTAAGAATACTCTGAAACTAACTTTATTCCAATTTTCAATACACCTTCACCTATAGGGGAGAATTTTATGGGAATATTAATATTTTCAGGGATCAATCTTGAGCGAATTAGTTGGTTTAAAGTCTGATAGAAGAGATAAAATTATCAGGATTATCCTAGACATACTTTTTCAATTGAAATCAAAGGAGCATAAAGATTTTTGCATAATCTTGTTTTGAAAATATGTTTTTGAGTTCTCAGAGTCAAGGTGATCTTCTTTCTTTATATGAGGATTGAGAAAGGATAAAGAAAATATGAAGTGGATAAGAACTTGGGGATAGTAAAAATTAACCAAACTAAGGATTCGAAGGACCTGACACAAAAATCCCAATCCCACATAAGTTTGTGTATTTAATTTAGACTTCGTTTTAGCTTATTTATTTTTATTTTATTTTTTATTCAGAGATGGCTTGAGAATTTATCCGTATGACACTTTAAGTTGTAATTTTATACCTCTCTGATTTTTAGGATGGGTGATAGTATTATTATGAGTGAAATTTCCTTCCCATTCATTTCAAAGAATTCCCTAAAAAAATTATTTGAACTAGAAGGGTAGGAACTCCTACCTCATTTTCCTTTTGAACTTTCAACTAGGAAGATCATTATTTCATCACCTTTTTTGAGAGAAATCGAATGTTTGAAACATGAGTGTCGATTTTTCATTCAACCTCACCTCACGTTCAACAAGATATTTTCTACAAAAGGAATAAAATGAAAAATTTCAGAAAATCCCATAGAATAGAGATGGTATGTGATACAAATGTTTTCATATTTTGTTCCAATGATGTCAAGCAATCATAATTTATTGAAAATATTTACAACAAATGATCAAATGACTCAGATAATTTACAAAAAGAAAAGAAAATTTGAAAATTAAAATAACGAATGTCAATCCAAACCAATATATACAATGAAAATATGAAAGATGACTACTGCATGAAATGTTTTAAGTAACGCCCGTTGATAGGAGCGTCGAGAATTTCTCCATCAATATTTTCCAATGAGAAAGAGTTTTTTTCCTCAGCAACTGCAATTTTGAATGGTCTGAACTAGAGATGATCGAACTTTCCATGTTTCCCTGCATCTTCTTTTCTAGCCTCCCATTTTAAAACTAAATCTCCAAGAAGAAACTCCCTATCTCTGGATTTTTTTAATCAAAAATGGCCTTCATATTATCTTGGTACTTTTGAAGTTTATCATCCACTTCCACTCTGATTTGCTGAACTTTGATGATTTGATTCATCCTTCTTGTAACGTCGTTCAACTCTTCATTTGCATCCTACCAAAGTGTCATCACAGTCAGAGCAAGATTTATAGGAAGAATAACGTCAGTACCATAAAAGAATTGGAAAGGATACATAACTATCGATTTGTTGGTGCCAATTAGGTTCGCCCACAAAGCATACTTTAGGTGGATATGCCAAGATTTTTTATTTTCTGTCAAAATATTTTTGATTATAGTCATCAGGATCTTGTTAGATGATTCATCCAACCCATTTCCTTGAGGATAATAAGCTATAGAATTCCCTAAAACAATATTTTATTTATGATAGAAATTGATCATTTCCATAGACTTAAAAGCTTGAGCATTGTCAATGACTATTTTTCAAGGACAACCAAATATTGATAGGAAGTTTTCTTCAAAAACGTTTATTACTACCAAATATGTACCATTCCAAGTCGGAATGGATTCAACCCATTTCTTAAAGTAATCAATAGTGGTTAGAATCCATTTATGTTGAGCACTTGATTGTGGATGGATTTCTCCGATGAAGTCTAGGCCCCATTGTTGGAAAGGAGCTTCATCTTTTATTGGGATTAAAGGTAGGGTATGGAGCTTGTTCTTACCAATGAATAGTTGGCACGAATTGTAGGCTCTGACCCTTGCATTCACATCAATAAATAACTTTGGCCAATAATATCTTGCCCTTAAAATTTTGTAGTCCATCGCTCTCTAGGCATGATTCCCCTCGCATACTCCTTCATGGAATTCCTCAATGACCCCTTCTGTTTCAACTTCTGTTAGGAAACATAACAAGAAACCCAAAGGGTCTTTCTGATATAGCTTTCCATAAACAATGAAATACTTAATTGAGTGTAGTTTTAAATTCCTTTCTTTAGAAGGAGTCATGTTATTTGGGCATTGAAGAGTAAGGAGGTATGAAACAATATCACGGTACCGGGTTGAGGAAAAAAAGTTATCTTCAATCTGAATCATAGGTTCCCGATTGTCAATTTCCTCTATATCTAGGAGAGAATCATGTGATTCAAGGTTATTTATTCCGAGAGATCTGAAATTTGATTTCTCTAACAACCTTTCCAGACCTTGACCTTTGACTAGCTTGGCCGGTTTCACTTCTAGATCAAACTCTTGAATTTTGGCCAGCCATCTCCCTCTTCTTCCATCACTGTCTAGCTAAACCAAGATATCCTTAACAACGTTTGTTGGCACATAAGAGATTATTTTGGAGTGTAGGACATACATTATGAAATCCTTGAGAGCCTTCACCATTGCATAATCTTGTTTTTCAAGTATATAATATCTTAATTCTACATCTCTGAGGCGTTTTTTGAAGAAGGCTATTGGTTGTTCGAATCCTTCTTTGTTCTTTTGAAGGTGTACTGCCGCAACAATATGTTTAGAAGTGAACGATAATATTAATAATTCCTTTGTATATTTTGGACTTGTTAGTACTGGTGCTTCCCCTATAGATTTCTTAACACACTCGAAGGATGCTTTGGCTTATGCAGTCCATTTTACTTAGCTTCCCTTTTTTAACATATATGTAATCATTTTGACTATTTCAGCGATGTTAGGAATAAATCTTCTCAAAAAATTGATCTTACCTAAAAAAGATTGAATTTATTTTATGTTTCTAGGGATATTAATCAGTTCAATAGCCTCAACTCGCTTAGGATCAACTTGATTCCATTTTTTGAAACTATATGACCTAAAAAAATTCCTTCTTGCATAACAAAGTGTGATATTTTAGGGTTAAGAGACAAAACAAATTTCCTACATTTTTCAAAAGTTTGTTTGAGGTGCAACAAATGTTCGGCATCAGAATTGGAAAAAGCAGCCAAATCATCTAGATAAATAACAACAAATTTGTCTCTCTCACCAACGAATGAGATATCCACGGCTCTCGGAAAAGTGGATCTTGCATTCATCAAACCAAAAGTCATTTTATGATACATAAAGGTTCCCCATGGAGTGGTAAACGCAGTATTTTATATGTCATCTTCATGAACATCGATCTGATTATACCCTGAGAAACCATCAATCATAGACATTCTGTTAGCCCCTACTACCTTCTCTAAAATAGGATCCATCTTTGGTAGTGGGTAGTTATCTTTAAGAGAGGAGTGATTTAAGTTCCTAAAATCAAAACAGAGTCTTATTTGACCGTTCTTCTCTCTAACAGGGACCAAATTGGCCACCCATTCAAGGTATCTGAGGGGAATGATGATTTTTTCATTAAGGAGCTTTTTAACCTCCCTTTCTATTACTGGTAGAAGCATCAAGTTTATCTGTCTAAGATTATTCCTGAAACGTTTGATACTATGTTTTAAAGGAATATTGTGTTCATTAATAGAAGTATCATAAGTTTTTAAATCATCATAAGACCATGCAAAAACATCCTTATACTGTTTAAGTAACTCAACGTATTTACTCTTTGTTTGGGAAGGAAGGTATTTTGATATTTTGACCATTTTGGGATCTTCATTAGTTCCTACATTATAGTCTTCAACTTCTTTAGGTTGAGGTCGCAAGGTAGACTTTAAAGGTATATCATCCCGGTCCAACAACCTCTCTAAGGGGATCATGCCTCTGGGAATTTGATTGTTTTTAAGAAAGAGCATGTGGTGATTTGAAATTTTGTCTTGGAACTTCTCTGGGTTCTCTCCTTATTGCATAATACAATCAGGATCATTCTGATTTTCTTGATCTATGTGGGTCTCAGAAAACTCATCAACCATTTCCAGGAATTGTTTGATTTGTTCATCATCTTCAAACACTTGCCAGTGCTGAACATTGTTCGGAATCGACGATCTATGTCTCATATCGATGTGATATTTTAGTTTTAAAACAATAGGTGGTATGAAGGTCACAATATCTTTGGCCAACGAATCAACTTGCTTATTTTTCATTCTGGGAATAGAGTGAATATTAAAAGATGAGAATAAATTCTCTATAATATCCCAGGCACAATTTCTATATGATCTCAACCTCGGATGCTTAGCTTGATATTGTTGTTTTATTTTTTTTACAATGAGCTCTGCATCACCATAAACTATCAGATGTTTGATTTTTAACTTTCTAGCAGCTTATAATCCTAAGACTAAAGCTTCATATTTGCATACATTATTAGTATAATCGACCTCCCATTGCAATCTATAAGATAAAGGAATAACATACTCGTCGCCTGGTGCCACGAATAAAACTCCACCTCCTTCTCCTTCTCCTTCATGGGATGAAGCACCATCGAAGAACATTTTCCACATCCCTTCTCTAACATTTACATTTCTCTTCAAAAAATTTATTTTTTGATTTTCTTCTTTTGTACATTTTTCAAAATCATTATCTATAGATAATATACAATTTCCTAAGTCCTGATAAACAACATAGACTGGGTAATTATTGGGATTTTGAGGGTCACTTACTGTTGAGCCTCCTTCTGTCACCTCCAATTTTCTTATCTTGTCCCATATCTTGACCAATTTTTCCATAAATGCATTAACCCTTTACCTCTTGTCCTCATTGTTACATCCTTTAGCTACTTTTACATGTACATGAGGTAATATTCATTTAGTCATGATTTATGTGGTTTATTAATGGTTAGAATTGAATAATTAATGATTGTTATGCTCCTAATTACTTTGACTATTAACTAAGCAACTCCATCTGGTACTACCAATAGTCTGGTACTGAAACAACCGCTTGATTTGATACTCCTCCTGATTCGGTACCACTACTCTGCGCCTCTTCCAGTACTAGATCTGTGCCTCTTTCGGTACCAGCTTTGTGCCTCTTCCAATACTATCTCTATGCCTCTTCTTGTACCAACTCCATCCAATACCACTATTGCATTGGTCCAGTACCCAGATTTATGATTGTGCTAGTCTGGTACTAAACCCATGCCTATAGGATTCTGATACCAAATTTTCACCTCGATTTACGTGTAGATAAAGATGAGTCTCAAAATTATGGGATATGGGTTTTGTCCATAGTGGTGTTTACAGGGGGATGAGTGAGGAATATTTCACCCATATCACATGTCTGGACCTCCAACTCAGCGGGAATGATTCAACCTATTTGCCTAAATTGCCAATTTTCCAGAAATTCTACGATCATGTCCAAATTTGTGGAAAATTAATTTCCTTGATTATCTAATGGATGTAATTGACCTCCATTGATGGAAAATGGTTCTGATTTGATTGTTCATGGATTGGATTGTCTAGAGCCAAATTTGTAATGTAAAAGGTATATAAATAGAGTTATGGCTCTAAACCAAGGAGGAATTGTTATGCTGGGAAATGAAATGTTGAGCTTCTGATTCACTCAATCAATTGAAGGAATGAAAATTATATTTTGTGAAATTCATGAGTGTGAGTAAAGTGTTTTAGTCTGCAATTTATTTATAGGCACCTTGTTGGTTCGACAAGGGCCCACCACCCCAACCAAGGTAAGCTTCCTTGTACATGTATTTGTGTGTTGTAAGTTAATTGTGTGAGTGTGAAAACATAATAGTTGCATGTTACAGATAATTTTGAGTGCATAGAATTTTCTAAGTACAGTACAAATTTATTTGATTTTGAATCAGTGTGAGTGACTAGTCATACATTGAGCAGAGTATATAATTTCATTCCCATTTCTGCAGATTGATATTTAGTTAACAACAATTGGATAGATGTGTGGGATTGTTAAATAAACAATTTTTATCATTTTGAATTTATGATTGTGTTGTTCTTAGTAGGTACATAACCATAATACTTCATCTCTCACCCTCATGTTCCATGTAATGAAGTCTCTCAATCATATTAACTGTTTCCTGTATTAAAGAAGGTTTGATTGGAATTAATAGGGTTATGATTGGTTTCTTTCTAAAAGTAAATAAAGTGAATTGTTAATTGTTATTTCCATTACTACAAGAAACAAGATCCCAGTTCATCTCTGCATTTCATGAGCCTATAATGAACAAAATTGTTATCTAATCAAGACCCCTTTTTAATTGAGTGTTTGTTTGAAAGTATTTATAAGCTTTATCTTCTGAGTTTGAATTTGTGTGAAGTATTCGGGATTGCAAAACAGAGTGTGTGTTTTGAAGTGTTGTTAATTATTTCTATACTCATCAAACATAGATAAACCACCTGTTGCCGACAAATATAGTGTAACAACTTTATTGATTATGAATCCTAGTAGATAATTTATGTTTGGTAATATATTATGCATATAATTTCACCAACACTTACAATTTATGCCAGTGTAGTTTCTCTGTACAGACGAATGAATTGTCCACCAAAAATTGGAATGGTAGCGTAGGTCATGTCTAGCTGAACTAATCTTGCTAAATTGGCACCCCAAGATCTGGATAGAATCATGTCATACTTGGCAGGAACATCAACAACAGCCACATCCATAAGAATGATTTTCACAGGAACCTGAGCAAGGTTTACAACTAGATCTTTAATCATGCCCAAACATTTGACCTTTCTGGAATCGAACGAGTACAAATCTTGATAAGGCTTGGTGATTTCAAGGCCTAATTTTTCCATGATAATATTAGGCATTAAATTGTGTGAGGCTCTTGAGTATAACATGAAAATTTGAAGTAAATGATCGTGCACGGTCAATGTAATATAGAACGGAGCGACGAAATATTTACTTCTTTCAATGTGTGGTCTGAACACGATTGTAGGTTTTTTGTCCTACAAATTGATAACATCAGCTTGACATTCAACATCAAAAAAAATATTTTATTAGCAATTTGTTTCTTATAGATCGGGTTCCTATAAAGTTCGATCAGAGGTATTGGAATTTTTATTTTATTTAGTTCATTCTCTAAATTGAAAGTCCCAATCGTTTTTTTCAATTTCCCTAGTTTGAACTTTAGCTTCTGTATTTTCTGGCTTCTTAGCTTTTTTTTCTTTCGTTTGAGCAGCTTGCGTTTCAATTGATGATTCTATAACCACTACCTCATTTTATTTGTTTCGTGATAAAATATTTTTTATTGGAATATTTGTACAACTTTTTTCTCTTGGCCTTAAATCATATTTATGTTGAAGCTCGACCATTATTGAGTCTACGAGACCTTTGTAAGCAGAGTCTCCCAAATTGTTGATGTTTTCATCATTATTAAAAAAATATTCTAGATCTAAGGATTTCTCATCATCACGTTTAGTTAGATGAGGCTCAAGATCATCATCGATGAGGTTGTTCAGATCTTCCTCTAATTCCTCATATTCTTGCACCTCGTCCCCCTACATGAAATTCTCAGTTTTAAATAGAGCTTGAATTTTGTTATCCTCATTTTGTTATCTGTCTTTGTTGTATCTATGGATTAGGGTTTCTTCTGAATTGATTCCAAACGTAAGGATCAGGTTTGGCTTGTTTTATTTCCATCCTAGAAATTTTGTTTGATAAGTCTTTAATAATTTTGGCCATTACATCCATTTTTTCCTCTGCGGACTTTCCAGATCGAGAGGGTCCTTCTTATTCTTTAAAACCCCTGGGTTCTCTGGCTCCCATCTAAAACTTAGTTTTCAACTTCCCGGATTCCATCATATTGGATTCAATTTATATAGCATCATCTTACACCCCTACTAAAGTAGTAGATCTCCTTTCTCTCAAAAGTAGAGTGAAATTGGAGTCAAAATCCCCTGCAAAAGTAACTTTTGCAGCTGGTTGAGATTGTTTAACCTCGACTGGGATTTTGTGATAAATATTATTAAATATTTGGATAAATTCTAGGACCGATTTAGAAGTATTCTTGATTAAGGCTCCAAATTTAGTTAATTAATAAAGCAATCCTTTTTCTTGCCCCATTGCCTAAGGAAGGTGTTTTCTAGATCGCCATATGATCGTATAGAACCTACTGGGATCTCTCTTAACCAAGTTATTACATGTCCTTAAAAATTATGTACCAACAATATTGATTAAACTTCCTCATGCTCAATGCCAAGGATATCATAAAAATGATCGAAAAAGGATATATGTTATGTTATTGTTAGATCCTCTTCTCCCATGAATTTGGGGAGGTTCTTCATGTAATTTTCAGGTAAATCATGCAGGACAGTAGGAAGGACTAGGGGAGCATACCTAGAATCGACCTTGGAAAATATCATAGGGGTTTTACCTTGTCCACCAACCCCTACTCCTCCAACACTAGCACCTTCAGCCCTGACCATCGAAAATATAGGAGACAAAACTCAGGGACTGAAAAGGATATTTTCGAAAACCTCAAAATACTGATCTATTGACCCTTTGACTACTTCAAGAGGTAGTGAATGAATTTTGGGATAAATATCGTGAGAAGAAGGAAGGTATAGATGAGGGGGAAAAGGGAAACTTGAGATTGGTTCCTCAAGTTTACCTGGTGTATAGATGGGAGAAATGATAAGTGAGGAATCTGGGTACAAAATATGATATTTATTATTTCGGGAATCATAAACTTTTACTTTGGGAAAGGAAACGATCGGATGAGTATTAATGATAGCGGGGATTGAAATGGATCCTTTGTTATCACTGGTAAACGTATTTATCAAATAAACAAGGATGGTCTATTCAATCTCAAACTTTACTTCAGGAATAATTATCTCTGGAGTTTCAAGCTTAATTTTAGGTTTACTTGTTGATGCTTCTGCAGAACAAACTTTCTTAAAATTTTATTTAAGGGTTAATTCTTCAGCAGGAATATTATAATTAACTTGCATAGTTCTAGGTTGATGGAACTTACTTGTTGATGCAACAATTTGTTTGAGATATCCCTTTGGTTTCAACAATTTTTCGTGATCTGAAACTGGTGTAGTCTGCTTTTCGTCTCGGTTTTTCCTGGTATTGTTTCAACCAAATGCCATTTTTCCTACAATGGAGTCCCCAGGTGAAAGATAAAGTAATCCTTACTCACGTATTTAATCTTTTTTCACCATCAAAGACCAAAATTTACCTTGTTGTTCTCCTAGGGAAAAGTGATTTCGTTTCTCTATTCTCGGCAACAACGCTAAAAAGATGTTGTTCCTGAGATTGATTCTAAGGCTCAAAGAATAATGTTAGGAATCACAGGGTTGAAATGAAGTATCTTATGAGTCTGTTTTCCTACCTTCATTTTTCTGAGAATTAATATTTAAAGGAAATTAATAATAAGACAGAACATAGGTTGTATCTCGTTATCTGAGTCACAATTGTAATATCAAATAATGTAGAAATATTTACAAAACTGTCAAAACAAAGTCAGGTATCAATTATAGATAAGTCTCACCTTGTTTGCAGTTGAAGAAAAGTGGAAGATGCACCCTTGAACATGATATAAGAATGCAATAATTTACACAGATCACAGGTCTTGTTTTATTCACAGTAATAATAGAGGAAAAGTTTTTTACTGAATGAAATCATGGTGTAATATGATCACAGTAGATGTAATACTAAATTTCAATCAATCACTCTTCAAGAATTACATAAAGAAATTCAGAGAAATGGAAACACAAAGGGAAAACATAACTCAAATTGAACGAAACTTATAATATATGTCTGCACTTGTATTAATACTCAAAAAAAGTTTCTCTATTACATTCGGCAAGAAGCAACCTCAAATAGATCTTAAATCTATGTATTTATATAAAATCTATCACAACTGAAAACCGTTGGACTTATTACAATATTTAACTAAAAATAGAATACATCTGAATAAACCAACATGTAAATTTTGATGAGTTTCAATGGCGCTTTCCTCTGTCTCTTCATCTTCTAGTAGAAGCGCTCATTTCTCTTTGACGTTTGGGCTGGGAACGCATGTCATTAAGGCCAACTCAATCATTTGGCTTACTCTCTTGTTGCCATTTGTCTCTTCAGAAGAATTTACTAGAACAAGTCATTGTAGTTGAAGACATGAGGGGCGATGATTAGATGAATAGCTTAGCGTTGGCTTGTCAAGGGATAGATAATGGATATAGGGAAGAGTAGTTGTTCATGAAAATAATTATGGGGGGAACAAGTTTCCGGTGAGAAGGTGAAATGAGGGGAGGTAAGAACGTGGGTGGTAGGGATAGATGAGGTAAGTGACTGTAAAAGGGTGAAAGGTAGAGTGGGTGTAGAATATGGACATTGATCATGCTTTCTCATTTGTTCCCAACTACACTTTCTTTTCCCTGTTCAATACATTGGGTGCATCTATCCATCAATGCTACCATGAACCTTGAAGGCTCAATCCTTTCATTAACTTCAAAGGCAAACAATTTCTTCTATATTTGGGGCAACTTCTCTTGCATCTTGTTCACCTCTTGAACTGTGGCCTGAAACTGTGCACTTGGGTTAACCAACCATTCATTTATCTTAAGAATTTAAATCTGGCTCGTCTCTTGGATGTTTGCATGAGTAGATTCCTTGTTCTTTTTGGATATTTGTTGGTTCATTTCTATCTCAATTTTCCCTAGGGCCTCTGAGATGTTATGTCCCTCAAACTCAATCAACTTTTTGTTTAATGATGACAATGCCTCTAGAAAATCCTCTTTCATATCTTTGGCAAGTTTCTTTCCTTCTTCCATATTTGTTTCCCAGGATTTTAGGGCCATCTCGCCTCTTACTTGTTCAGAATGAGAGAGAAGAGAAAGATCAGGGACATTATATTTCTACATTAAGATAAGTACTTCTTGAAACTTAGACCAAGATGAGCGGGCCTAAAATTACTTGACATAGATATACTTTAGGGAAAGGTCTACCACCTGATAATTTTTTTGAATAACATCTACTTTTTGATAAATTTATTGTTGGGCAACTTCCATCTTCTCATTGATTTCTGATGCTTAAGCTTCAAAAGCCAAAATTTCTATCGTTGTGTTCTCTGTTAGGGTCAGTCTGGCCCGCAGCTGCTCTATCAACTTGTTGCACTGAGTGACCAGACTTTGGCTGGTCTGTGAACTCCAGTAGAGTAGGTCAAGGTCACCCTATACCTGTTTAACTTGTTGTTGATCAACAACCCTGATTTTCTCAAAGTCCTGGTTCATCCTGCTTCTGATAGTCTATTATGTATTATATATATCATTTTAAAATTGTTCTACCAAGAGACATTTATGTCGTAGTTGTTCGATCAAATTTTCCACTGACCAATGGTTAGTAGTGGAAAAAAATCCTAACAAACCTGCAACTTCTTTTTCAAACTCTAGACCATCATGGTCATTCCCGTCATACACCATTCTTTGTATTTTAGTAATAACTCCATCCTTTTGGTGAGATTCTCTCTTCACGATGGCCTTTCATTTCTTGCTGAAAAAGAAATATGAGGGAGGCATCTCTTTGGGAGAGATAGGAGTAAGGTCACCTATGAAAGTGATTCCAAAATTAGGATTTATGAAGTTGGTTTGTAGAGGGGTTAATGTCATTATAGGAGAATCAATCTCAGTGGAAGGTCCTTTCCTGTTGTATTTGGGGTGCCAACAAGAGTTGTTGGTGTTGAATGAGAGACAATTTGTCCCGAATTTATGAAGGTTTCCAAACACGCTAACACTTATGGATCATTCAGTTCTGATAGTGACGTTCTTATCTCCTGAAATAATATCTCTGGGATTTTTAGGACCTTTTTGGCTTTGTGTTTAGTGGAAGAACCTGGCTCAGATCCTGTAGACCTAGATTCCTATGAAGCATGCATGGCTATCAACTCTCCCTGTAGTATATTTGATAAAATGTTCCTCCTGTGTTTCTGAAAGCTGATGAAACCAACTTCTTGGTCTAGGGGTAGGGTCAGGAATTTGTTTTGGACTTCCTCATAATATCTAACTCCCCTGAACATTTTGTCATAAGGGGACTTCTCATGCATATACTGCTTCATGTTAAACTGAGCCAAATGGTTTTCCACTATCTTATGTGGATCATGTTTCTTGAACTCGATGTCAGCCAATTTGACATCCTCCAGGGCCGCAACCTCGAATTTAGAGTAACCAACATCCAATAATGTAAACATGCCAACTTGAATGGGGAAAATCATCCAAACATTTTTCTGAGTTTCTTTCAACTCCTTGTTGATACCTCCTTCCACTGTCTGGTACGCCACTTCTCTACACACCAACCTGTCGAGTGAAAATTGTGGGAGAGTAGTAGGAGGAATTGAGCAACCAAAAATCTGATGTAGGAGAAATTCTCCTCAATGAACCAATCTGCGAGCTTGCCTAGGTTTCCCATAATCCTGTCTAAAATTCGGGGAGGTGGGTGACCATAAATGGCTATGTGAACATGTACTATGACATTGTGACAAATTTCATAAAAGAAATCCATGGCTTTCTCCTCCCATAACTTGGAGTGATAAAAATGAATAGGTTCATAACTGGTCGGGGTCCAACTCCATTTCATCAGGGGAGAGGGGTCATGAAACAAATGGAATCCATAACATATGACGACATGTAAAATGGGGTAGGATTCCCTTTTTATTTTGTTGTTTTATAATCTGCAATTTCCTTGGCCAAATTATCCGACAACATTTTGGGCCAATTGAAAGTGTAACCCTCAGTTGCCTCATTCATGATGGATACCCACTCAACCGAGAAATGTGTAGGGATATTCTTCCCGAACAGGTGACATAGCATCATGGCTACATACAACATATGGGCATATAAATATGTTGTGGCATACGTACCATTAGCATCGTCTCTGAATTTCTCTGGATGTCCCCACCAGGTATTGATTATATCATGACCACTCCTGGAGTATTGGGTGCATTATTTTCTCTCAAAATTTATAAGGAATGAAAAATCGTAAGTTTATTTAGGAGTAGGGGAGACTTTGTACATTACTTGTAAGTGTTATGGTCAAAAAGAGCCGATGACAATTTGTTTCTAGTTAATGATGCTTTTGATCTGGATGTCAACATGTTCCAAGGCCCAACTTATCATATAGTTGTAAGGCATGATTCTCGACCGTGCATATATCTTGTGCAACTCTGAATGTTATACATGTCTAAGCTTAGCTACATAAGAGTCATCATCTTCTTCGGCAGAGTCTTATGGACAGTTGATGATTTCATGCTCTAGGACCTCAAAAACCCGAGTCCAAGTTTTAATGGCGTCCACAACTCGCGGAGTAGTGTCTGATAGAACATATGCATTCAGGTTTGAATCCTCACTCACTACGTCAACCCTCTTTTCCATTTTTCTCAGTGCGATATTCCTCAAGGAAACATAATAAGATTACTTGTTACAGGAGAAGTCTATGAGTTCTTCATTGGATAAAAACTGCTAATTTCGAATGGTAAAAATGACTTTGAAATTCGAAATGCTTTTATTCAAGAAGTCTATGGATCTTCATATAACTCTACCGACAAATAATTTATTAACATTAATGGAATTCATTACCTGGAGATTCACAATCCTTATTTGAAATCATTAACCTTAATCTATCATAAATGTCATTAATACTTTGATGGTTTGCATTCAGAAGTTTTGGATGTGAGAGGGTGGAAATCTTCTGAAGTTTGAATTCACGGAGTAGTTAGTCTCTGAGTAATAACTTTTACATCATAATTAATATTGTTTAAAACATTGTATTAATTTCAAGTGTTTCGGAAGTTCAGACTGTGGGGGTTTTAAATATAGCACAAGAGAAAGTTTTTGAAATCCGAAATTGTGAAGTAATTAATTTATGAGTAATCTCCCTTAAGTCTTAATTAATCATGTTTAACTTTAAGTATTTCAGAATTTCGGACTTCATAGGTTTTAAATATAGCACAAGAGAAATTTTCCAAAATCCAAATATGTAAATTAATTAATTAACTCTTAATTGCGATTAAATTCCATTATTTAAATGTTTTATTAACTCCTTTTTACTCTTGGAAATGTCCAATACTTTGACATTTTGAAACTTCGGTGATTTGTGAACTCACTCTTTGTTAAACTATCGAAGGGCCATCTCCCGGAGTGACGTGGAAGAGATGATGCCATTTTGGATGACGTGTCAAGAAAAGAGAGGTGTCACGTGTCACTCAAAAATGTGTGAATCATCCAACGAAAATGTCAAAAATAAGTGCCACGTGTGAGCCCATGAAATATTTAAAATATGCATGTCCTATGACTGTGAGTTCTTTAGTATTTATTGTGAGTTGTTATCTTTGGGTTTTATAGATTCAGGTTTTTTTTTGTTTAGATTTGTTGGAACATCCAAAGCATGGAGCTCCGAAGCGACCGTTAGAGACTTACTCTTTAAAACTCAGGCAGCTCCAAAACTTCAGAGATCATTAGGATCATTCAATCAAATTAAGGTAACTCATCGATGGAAGATATTGTACGCGCTTTATTATTAAATAACAACCAATGAATTTGATTTGAAATTAAAAGGCCACTTTCCAAGTCTTTGCTCTCTTTGGGTAAAATTTTATTCCTAAGAGGTGAAAAATATAAAGCTCAAAAGTTCAAAATTGTACATGTTCCAACATGGGGGACATGCTATAGCAGGTGAATTGGTTGGTAAAGCTCCAATAGCCCATAAATTCCACCGAATTTCTTACAACTTTTTAATATTTGCAACTTTTGGAGGTATACACGTGTTGTTTAATGTTTATAAAGCATGTGTACACGAGCTGTCTAGCATGCATCAAGCATATGTACATGGGAAGTAGTGGTGTAGGGCAAGTACATGCTCTAAAAATTGGTTTTTTAAGTAGAGCTCCTCAACAGTAATTTGGAAAATTATGCAAGTAAGAAAGCCAATGACATGTACGCATGAGTAGGGAATTTTAGGGATATAACATCAAGGTGTGGGAGGGGAGAAAGATAATGGAGAGGCCCTAGGACAAGATAACAAGTCTTCTAGGAAAAAACCAATCCAAAAGAAAAATGTGCATGTAGAGGCATTGGAGATGACAAGAAAAAGAAACACAAGAGCACAAAAAAGGAGTATAGGAGATAGATCAAGAGTTAGCACTAATATAAAATTGTACCTGCAAAATATTACAAGGGAAGAAGACTCAAAGAGTGTTTAAAAAGATGAGACAAGTAATACAAATGGGTTAGCAAATGAACTCAATGCATTAACGTTGTTGAAATATCAACAAGGAAAAATTTCCCATGTGGAGGAAATGTGACATGGGTTTTGATTGAGAACCGTGGGTTCCATGGCCTATATTGTAAGTATTTTCCTTAAATAGTTCATTTTATTCTGGAGAATGTGACACATATACATCGTATAATGAAAGAAATTTAAGTTTTCTTGGTACCAAGAAATTGAGAAGGTATATGAAAGGCTCAACCAAGTGGAACCCCAACTAAGCATTCCGAAATGGATTTAGGTCGTTGAGGGTTTGAAATAAAGAATCCTAAGTTCTAACCAACTACATGTTACATGAAAGGTTTAGAGCCCAACACAAAACAAAAATAGTAGGCGAGGGTATCAAAGGGTCTAACATAGTCAAACTGATTACCAAAGGCTAAAGATAAGAGAAGAGGTGATAAGAAACCCTACACAAGCACAAGACATCCCAAGTGACATGGGTGTGTTGACCTATTTCTAGCTTGATATCTATCTTCCTCTTATTTCACTTAACTTAAAAAAAAATTGAATCTTGGCGGGTATACTTTCTTTGAAAAAGAATTTTGTGTTCTACAAAGTGCACCTCCCTTCTTCACCACATATAAAATGAACCAACACTTAACCATTTTTTTTATATTTCGTGGGTTCATGGTTTAGTGAACTCACGGATCCATTTGAATTTCATTATAAATTTGATGCATCAACACTTAACCATTTTTCTTGATTTTCTTTACACCGCGAGTTCCCAGACTCACAGAATCATCCTTTCATATTTTCCACACTAAACACCTTGCCATTCTAAATCCTTTGTCGCATTTTTCAAGATTTATTTAATGCTACTATTATGGAAAGTAACTGATAATTAAATTTTGAAAATGTCGTTATTGATTTCATACTTCTTGATATACTATCATTAAATGTGTATTAACTTATCATCGAAAAGAAATCAATTCATATTGTTGAAGAATTTTTTATTCCAATATTATAAAAGAGTTATACACGGATTTCACCAGCTACACTAAGATGGCCATGAGAAAGAAACAGTTATGTGGATATACATTGAACATGTTCGTAAGGGAAGACTACAATTTTCATTGGTCAAGGTCTTACTAGTATTTCACGGCATTTCCTCTACCAGAAAGAAACCAGAATAAGACTTGGACATCAGGTATCACTCTAACTGGTTGCAATCCAGAAGTCTTCAATTGTAAAGACATAGTCTCTTGGTGCATTGATAAATTCATTTGAAATTGAAGAGAAACTCTACTACATTACAGATCCCATATCTCTTTAGCTCCTTCAACTTTCAGGAAGATGTTGAAATTACCATAGCCGACTGTTACATTTAAAGGAGACGAAGCTAGAAGATTCCTTGAGGAAAAGAATAATGGATTAGAGCTTATGCAATAATATTTAGAAGAACCCTAAAAAAGATATATCCAAAATTCAGGTCATTTTATTGAAAATTACTTACCGCGAAGTAGCATGGTTGTTTTCTATAATTACAAGACAAGAGTTTATAGAAACCATTCCTCAGTTGGATCTGTATATTTTATATTTTACAATTCATGAAGAAGCAATTTTCGATTGGGGAAAAATCATTTCTACTGAAATTTCTTCGCAATTATCAAGATTTAAAGAAACTAAGAAGTTCTATATCGATCCTTACTTAATATTTGCTATTACTTACTGTCATACTTTCAAGGGGTTTAATATTTGCAAAAGGCTAAATTGTGATGTTGACCCTGTAACAATTTAGTATCAGGCCCTATGGGGGGAAAATGCTACTCATTTATTTAATGAAGTATATAATGAATTTTTATATGTTTTTAAGAAGATTTTTTTTGGGGAGAATACATCCATGTTGTCACAGGAACCATTATCTTTTCTGGATAAAAAGGGGATTATGGAAAAAACATACAAGAACAATATTATAAGGATTTTTTTCTCTCATGAAAAACCCCTATATCTTCCTTACTATGTTCTAGATAAATTATTTGTTGTTGAAGTGGCAAGGAAATACAAATCATGGTTTCATATAATTTATGGGAAAAAGAAGAAACAATTTATTTTGATACCTTGTAAGTGTTGGGTTTTAATATTCTTTGCAGTGAAAGTCTATTCGAGATGAATCGACTGACAGTAGAAGGTCGAGGTGGATCAAAAGAAAGTCAAAGGTTGAGGGAGTCGAATGGGAAAATTCAAATTCAATTATATTGATGACAAGTCAACCATCAATTGGTTAAAGTGCAGGCATGAGACAACTGAATAGAGACCGAATGAAGGTCGATTGGTAGTCAATTGTAAATCCGACTTGGAGTCAACTATAACAGAATCCTAGGATTTGCACGATTTGTAGCCAATGATATGCATGTATCTGTAACCATTTTTGGGCACCAATCTTTATCTTTTTGCCTATTGTAAATCCTATAAAGAGGTGTGTTGTAACGTCGTAAAGGATAATGAAAAATATTCTAATGCATTTGTAATTGTAGGTTGTTGGCCATGTATATGTAAGTCAGATTGGCTACAGGGTTTTTCTTGTGTAGGAAAGAGGGTAAGATGTCGATTGTGTGTTAGGTGTGGACCAAGATTAGAAATGTAACCTTTTATTTAGTTTGAATAAGACAACAAGAGATCAGAATGCTCGAAGAATGTTGGTTTTATCAGTTAATGGTTTCCAAGGTAAAATCTCGGTGTACTGTGTGATTGCTTGTGTCATTTACGTTATTGATTAAATTATTCTTCTTTTCTTCTAGGTTTAGTGTGGAAGCGTCTCTCATTTACAGACATGTGGTATTAGAGATTATATTTTCCCTGACAAATGAGTTAGAAGAATGGTGTTATGCTCTGGCGAGTATATCAGATTTTGATTTACCAATATTAAATTCGATAACTAAACCATACGTATAGTGAGAGTTGTAAGTCATAAATTGTGTTAAAGGTCATGGTAAAGAATGGCGAGAAGTTCTAGAATAGAGATAGAAAAATTCAATGGCCATAATTTTGAGCTTTGGAAGCTTAAAATGAAATATCTTCTTGTAGATCGAGAACAATGGAGAGAGGTCTGTCTAGGTACCCATTTGATAGGCATGTCGACAGAAGAATGGGAGAAACTCGAAAGAAGAGAAAGAAGAGAAAGAAGTATGATTGTTATTTTCCTTGCGTATTTAGTGTTGTTGAATGTATCAGGTGAATATTCAGCAAAGAAAATTTAGGACAAGATCGGAATGTTATACCAGTCGAAATCCCTGGTAAATAAGTTGTTCCTCAGAAAGAAACTGTATCTTCTGAGGATGAGTGATGGAAGCTCGATGAATGAGAATTTAAATGCATTTAATACCATGTTAATACAATTATCGTCTATGGATATTAAGATCACTGATGAGGAGAAGTGTATCATCTTATTATGGTCCTTACCCGACTATTGGGATAGCTTAGTCATGGCTATTAGGAGTGTTATCACCATAACAATTTTCAGATAAGATCCAAGTCTCGGAAATTTAGTGAAGAGCTACATCGCTATGGAAGCATGATACTCTAGAGGATAAGGTGACATATGGTGACATATGGAAAAATATAGTGGAGACATGGGGGTGATGGAACCCATCCAACCACAGATCTCAGACGATACAGATCAACGATCAACAATCATATCAGGAAATGAAATAGCGCGAGAATTAATTGTTCGAGGGCAGGCTGGGGAGAATACCATGGTTTCATTATGTGGATGTGTGGTGCCCTTAGAGGCACATCGGGGTGAAAAGAGATCTACTCAAATCCGTTCTTTCCAACCCCCAATATAGAAATTTGTTGAGACTCGATGGACCATAGATATTGGAGCGGCCCAGATCGATGGCCAAGACACATAACAGGCATTGAAGTGGCGCAGAGGATAATTTTTCAAATGTGGGACAGGGAAAATACCATGGTTTCACCTCAAGGACATGTGGCACCATCAAATTCATATCGAAAGGAATAGAGGGTAGACTTGAAACCACCCAAGCTCACCCCAATGTCACATGTTAAAAAATCATTTGAGATACATCGCTTCCAAATATCTTGTACGGAAAGGAAAGAGTTAACGGCTTATCCAGTTACATCAGTACCATTTCTCGAGTACTTTACACCATGAAACATCGAGTAAGCACCGCCAGAAAGATTATCTGAAGGCTCATCATTCAAAACTTAAATCCGAGTGTGATAGGCCATAGTTTGGACAAGTACTTTCGTTGGTAATCTATGATTAAGCACTTGATGAAAATCATCCTCCAAACATAGAAAAAATTATCCTGTTTGGAACAATCAATATTCCTTTTTGAATGAAGCAATTAACAAGATCAACTTCCTAACTTCTTTATGATTAAGGGAGACAATTCTAAGTTTTTCTGCAAAATTGGGAAAAATGGATAATGTTGATCAAGCAGCCCCCAACAAACTAGGATTTTCAAATAATATGGATAAGTCATCAGTGAATAAGAAAGAGAGGTTGGTTGCACATATATTAGCAACAAAATTCCATATAGATCCTGCAACAGAACCAGAAGCAGATAAAGATATCAAATTAAATCCCATCATAAGGAATTTAATCATCAACGGATACGTGGATGGGGGCTACAAGCAAGCAGTAAAGAGGAAGTGGAGAAAGCAACATAAAACAGGAAACAAAGCTTAAGTGGCTGAGAGAGTTGGGGAAAAACAACCAGTTTGGTTGAGCACTCTAAAGGAAGAAATCAAAAATCTAGAATAAGTTCTCAGGTTGAATTGAGTACATTTCAAAAAAAAATTGTAATTATATGGACATGTTGCGTTAAACGTAAAACCTCGGATATGGCAGTCCTATGTATAATGCTCCCTATAAAGTAGGAAAAAAGTTGTTATACGTTACTCCTTTTTGTAACCAACCTCTATCTTTAAAACTATGGGGAAGTTGAATCATTTTGAATCTCGCATGTAAATATTCTATATATATCATTCCAAGAATAAAGAAAGTATGGAGAAAAGAGGGGCCTTCCCTCTTAGTAGGAAGGCTTTGTAAAATCCTGGAGCTAAAGTGAATATACAATGTAGAAACAAATTTTTTAATTGTTTATGAAAAGATTCTAATTGGCTATGATATGAGTTATGTCTTCTTTTATAGTGTGTATTTCTTGTTTCTTTGAAATCCCATTTACAATTTCCTCTTTTAAATTGGAGAGTTAAAAGTATGGAATTCGTCTGACGGTTCTATAGACTTAGCAATTTAAATTCATGTGTGTATTTCTTCCTAACTAATTCAGAATTCATTTTCATATGCTCTTATGCAGTTATGTGTTTTCCTTCTCCCTCTTTCACCATGCAAATTTCAATTTAAACTCAGACTCATTGCCTCATTTAGCCTTTTTCCTCTTTATAGTTCCAATGATTTTTCAATACTTTATTCATTTTTGACTCCATAGCACAAATGTCACCCCCATTTCTTCAACAACTTTATAATACCCCCCAAAACAAACTAAATCTAGCCAATGAAATCCAAAGAAATATCAAGTGACACGAGAGATCTCTCTCTAAGTTGAGAAGGCTAGTGCTTTAGCTCTAAAGTAGGTTGAAATAGTTACCTCTGTCATTTTTCTATTTAGCTAAATAAAATTTATAGAGTGCTAACATTTTGGCGTCGTTGCTGGGGAAGAAATTGAAATTTTTTCCCTGGGAAAGAATGACATGGTCGAGTTATAAGGTCTAAAAGAATGACGACGGTGCGCCAACCAGGCACGTCCACTCACAGGACCTTTTCTTCTTCCTCGGCCTGAAGAACTGAAAAGATCTTCTAATTCCCTATCGGGAATTTTCCACACCCACAACAACTCTCCAAATGACCTCCCTTAATGATCGGGAAATCAACGCTGGCCTCTTTTCTTTGTTATCGGGGTTCCCGCTATCGGGATCTTGACACCTGTGATGTTCTGGAAACTTGGATCAATGATCCCCGATCTCCGATGTACTCCTCTATTGCTTTATACCTCACTTGGATAAGCCTTTAGTCCACACGCCCGACTTCTATATGACCTCTGTCATAACTCCCATTGGAGTTTCGAGCATTCCAATGTTGAAATACACATGCCCTCAGAACTCGCGATTTCTCGAATCCCGATGCGCCTTTTTCACGCTAGCCCTCTTGGCTATAGGCCTTGGTCCATATGACCATTAACACGTGACCACGATCTTGTCCCCGTCGAGGCTACGAAGTTTCAAATGCTGCAAAACACTTACCCGTGGGATTCCCGATTCTTCGAACCCCGATTCTCCGCCAGGCTGACAATTGGCTTCCACTATGACACCTCCCTCCTTTTCCGATGTGATGACAGCTGACCGCACGGTGGCACCTTCCTCCTCGTTGGGGTTTCACGGTTCGCGATTCCACGATACACAAACACTTTGTCACCAGGATCCCCGATATCCTGATGCCTGGTATCCCGATGCCTTGATGTCCACCACGCGTCCCCACAAATGGACGACTCTGATCCTTCTGGGATTTTCCTATGGAAATTCCCGACGCCTTGAACTCCGACTTCATCAGATCCTCTGACGTGTGTCTTCCCTGAGATCCACGGCTAGGATTTCCCTGGTGTTTTGAGACTTGAAAGGTCTTGAGTCTCTTGACTTCTGAAACCCTGATGCCTTCAATATCCCAATGCCTCTCCGGGACTTTCCTCTACTCACTAGGACTTAACCCCAGTGCAACTTCTACTGAACCGAACGGTCAATGGTTAACTGACTGTCGATCCCATAGCTCACGGCCCCTCGAACTTGGACCCTGAACGTGGACGTAACCTCCTTGACTCTTTGGCAGATCCAACGGCTGGCGGGATTTCACCAATCCTCTACACAAGATCCTGACCGTCGATTTATTCCTCCTTGAGGATTTCTTGAAAATAACTAGTGTTCCTCTGCACTCACGCATCCTCCTGCGCGCAACCCTAGTTTCAAATGTTCTACAGCATGAAATCCCTAAAAAATCCTTCCTTAGGTCCACTCAAAGGTACTATACCTCCTGATCTTTGTCAATTCTGAATATTTCAGAATTTGAACCCCCTACTCGCACTCCTTGTGGCAGCCTTTCAAACACCTCAAATGCTTGAATCCTTTGACCCTACGCACACCTGCAGCAATAGTCCTTCAAAAATTCTACTCAGATTCATAGTTGAGACTTCCCTTAGCCTGCACACTCCTTGCATGGCTCTAGCAACCCAATTTCACTTCTGGTTGAACAAGAACAAGAGTTAAACTATCTAAGCCTCCGTCAATGCACTCCTTTGCAGATGACTTCAACTGCACTCCTTGCAGGAATCCTTGCTCAAATAGAGAAACAATTGAAACTCATTTCTTCTCCCCTCTGATTTCAGACTCAATTATGAAATCACATTCACAACAATAAAGAAAATGCATAATAGGAAAACAAACACTCATGAGCACCTCATTTAACATCAACACACAGAGAACAGACACATAACCATGGATTTGAATCAACTTCTTTTATTAATTCAAGATCTATACATGGATGTTCTTCTACATCTCTCTACTATTCTCCTGTGCTCTTCCTGCTTCAATAATCATGCTAATGCTACAATGTACAATGAGGGTGTCTATATCCATTTTCCCTCCTTCTTTCTAAAACTGTCTAATCTATGAATTTAAGTCTATCTACCTGCATTAACTAGTTTAAATGCCTCCTATATACTAAGGACAAGAGCGAATCACTCAAGGTACAATACAATGCATAAGTACGCCTCTTCTTAACTATCACATTTAAGTTTGGCGCATCCATTCTTCAAAAGTTTAAACAATTTAACATATGCTCAAAATGTGTGGCGCTTGCCCCCACGCTCGCTTGATGTTGACGATGCTCCTGCATCATACTCCCTTGCTTGAAAATTTTCATGGGCTCCTATCCATGAGCTCTCGCACGGTCTGTCCATGCTTCTGAATTTCTGCTTCAGTCTCCCAGCTGGCATCTACTTCTGCCACTGAACCTCTGGTTGTTCATCACTTGTTCCGGTATCTTCAAGTTTATATGGGTATAAATCTATGACATTGAATATCGGAGATATTCCGATCCATCTGGTAACTCGATCTCATAAGAATTTTCCCCAAATTTCTTCAAGACCCTACATGGCCCAATTTTCTTCATTTTCAATTTATTGTATGTTCGCCTTGGGAACCTTTCTCTTCTCAAATGTGCCAGAACCAAGTCACCAACCTCAAACTGAAGTTGTCTTCGATGCTGATTTGCTCTCCTCTTATACTCCTGACTTGAATTCTGCAGTCGCTCCTTCACCCGGCTGTGAAGTTCTTTCATCGCCTCAGCGAATTCTTCTGCACTAGCGCTCCTAGTAGCAGTTTGTTCTGAATCTCTCAATTCAGAAAATCCTCTCGGCTGTATGCCATATAAAATATGGAATGACTATGGCCTGGGATCCTGTTCACTAAGTCATTATACGCAAACTCTGCCTACGACAATACATTGTCCCAACTGCTGTGGTGCTCCGCCACCAGGCTTCTTAGCAAGTCTCCCAGGCTTCTGTTCACCACTTCTGTCTGTCCATCCGTCTGTGGATGATGAGCTGAACTAAACATCAAGTTAGTCCCCAAATTCTTCCATAATGTTCTCCAAAAGTGACCTATGAACTTTGTATCTCTTTCTGAAACAATACTTCTGGGTAAGCCGTGAAGTCGAACAACTTCTTTGAAAAACATATTCGCGATGTGTGTTGCGTCACTGGTTTTCTGACATGGGATAAAATGTGCCACCTTGGAAAATCTATCCACTACCACGAAGATCAAATCAAATCATCGTTGCGTCCTTGGCAATCCCAATATGAAATCCATGCTAATTTCATCCCACGGCCTCTCAGGTACGGGCAAGGGTTGATAAAAACCCGCATTCTTCTTCCTTCCCTTTGAATGCTAGCAAATCGTGCATCTGTCTACAAACCTCTTGACCTCTGCTCGCATCCTTGGCCAAAAGTATGACTCGCTCAGCTTCTCGAACGTCTTATCATGACCAAAATGTCCTGCCAAGCCTCCGCTGTGTTTCTCCTTTAACAGATTTTCCCTCATGGAGCAAATTGGAATACACAACTGATTATCTCTGAACAATAATACTTCTTGGATCATATAGTCTGTCCAAGGGATTTTGTCTCTGAGAACTGGGTTCTCAGCTGCTTCATACGCTTCCTTAAAGTCTGGATCATCTGCATACATGTACCTGAGATCATCAAAGCCTAATGTCCCTATTTTGAACTCCTTCAACAACAAACATTTCCTGCTCAAAGCATCAGCCACTTTGTTAGCAGTACCAGAAATATGCTTTATTACAAAAGTGAAATTCTGCATGTATTCAACCCATTTAACATGCCTCTGATTCAACTTTTCCTGTTGAGTCACAAACTGTAATGCATGGTTATCACTATATAAAACAAATTCCTTCGGAATCAAATAGTGCCTCCATTTCTTCAATGCCATGATGATGGCATAGAAATCCCTATCATATGTGGAGTACTTTTCTTTTGCCTCGTTCAGCTTCTCGCTGAAATATGAAATCGGTATGTCCTCCTGACTCAAGACCACTCCTATGGAAAACCCGCTTGCATCACATTTTACCTGAAATGTCCTTTGAAAATCCAGTAACACCAGAATTGGTTGTTCCGTAATATTTCGTTTCAACAAATTGAAACTCTTCTCCACCTCTTCTGTCCAGTTAAAAGATTTATGTCTTTTCTTCACTATATCCATCATTGATGCACTAATCCCGCTGAAATTCCTAATGAATTTTCGGTAGAAACTAGCCAAACTGTGAAAACTTCTCACCTCAAATATGTTTCTCGGTGATGGCCAATTATTGATTACCTCCACCTTATCTGGATCCATCCTCAACTCATTCGTAGATATAACAAATCCCAAGTAAATGAGTTATGTCTTCATGAATGAGGACTTCTTTATGTTTATAAGCATCTTTTCTTGCTGTAATATCTTCATCACAATGGTTAAATGCTTCATATGTTCAGCCTTCATTTTACTGAAAATCAGTATATCATCCAGATATACGATGACAAATTTTTCGATGAAATCCTTCAGGACTTCATTCATCAACCTCATGAAGGTACTTGGCGCATTTGTCAAGCCAAATGGCATGACAATCCATTCATACAATCCTTCGTTGGTTTTGAATGTTGTTTTCCATTCATCACCTTCTCTCATGTGAATCTGGTGATATCCACTCTTCAAATCTACCTTTGAAAAATATCTTGCTCCACTTAAGCAATCCATCAAATCATCCATTCTCGACAATGGAAATCTATACCTGATGGTTATATTGTTAATGGCTCTTGAATCAGTGCACATCCTCCAGCCTCCGTCTTTCTTCGAACTGAGCACTGTCAGAACATCACACGGACTCAATCTTTCCCTTACCAATCCTTTGTCTAGCAGCTCCTGGACCTGCTTCTTAACCTCTTCATTTTCTTGTAGCGTCAACCTGTATGCGGCTTTATTCGGAAAACTAGCTCCTGGTATGAGGTCTATATGATGACTCACACTCCTCATCGGTGGCAACGAATGAGGTAATTCGTCCACCACGATGTCAATGAACTCTTCTAGTAGTTCCTGCATTTATCCTGGCAAATCGTCTACTCTCGTGCTAGTCAAAACAATCCTTGGTAAGAAGTTCCTTCCCTCTCATGAGAAGTTCCTTCCCTCTCATAAGAATTGTGGATCTTCTTTATTCTTCACCTCGGTAAGAAGTTCCTTCCCACTCATGAGAAGTATTGTGTTGCTTACTTCTGGCTTCACCTCCTTATCTTTTATTGGAAGCAACATGTGTGTCCTCCCATTCTTCTCTAGAGTATACGTATTCATCTTCCCATCATGAATTACATTCCTGTTATATTTCCATGGTCTACCCAACAATAAATGATAGAAATCCATAGGAATAGCATCACAGAGTATTTTATCATTATACCCTCCTATTTTGAATTCAACTAAACACTGTTTAGTGACATTTACCTAATGTCCCTTCTATAGCCATGAAACTTTGTATGGATTCGGGTGATCATTCGTCTCCAACTCCAGCTTCTCTACCATCTCGGTTGAAATGAGATTATCTGTGCTACCACTGTCCATGATAACCTTGCATACCCTGTCCTTGGTTTTGCAAGCAGTTCTGAAAATTCTGGTTCTTTGAGATGAGTCCTCCACCTCCTTATCAGGTGTTAAGAGAGATTTACGCATCATCAATGACCTTCTGCCTTCTGCATATTCTGCTTCAACATCTCGCCTCTGTGCCTCGGTGATGTGAGTCTCTCCACTGTCCTTCTTTTTCTCTGGACACTCGAATGACCTGTGCCCATTTTTCCCACACGTGAAGCATGTGATTACTCCCCCTCTTCCTCTTCCTCTACCTCTGGTATGAGGAAACATATTTTTATCATCATACCCTCCTCTCTGCTCAGTATGCTTCCCTCTCTACTCAACATTTTGTCCTCGCTGTGAACTTCCACCTCTCTCAGTTCTAGTCTGAGGATTTTTCCAGTCGTCCTTGGGCTTCTGGTATTTATCTTGGGCAACCGATTTGCCTTTGGGATGACTCCTGCCTCAGCTTCGCTGACCTTGCTTATGGCTCAGCTTCTCTTCAGCTTTCAAATCCATTTGATAATCATCCTCCACCGTTCATATGGTCACCATACTCATCTCATCCTGGATATCGTATTTCAGGCCATTCATATACCTGGCAACTTTCTCATCATCACTCTCCCGATGACCTGCCCTGATATTCAGTCAATAGAATTCCTCCGTGTATTCTTTTACTGTCATCAGCTTCTGTCTCAGGTTCTTCATCCTCCTGAACAGATTCATTTGATAATCTCTCGGGATGAACTTTTCCTTCATCTTTGCAATCATTCGATCCCAGCTTTTAATTTTTTGCTTGCCCTTGCAGCGTCTATCTGCTTGTAGCTCGTCCCACCATAATGCTATGTGTCCCTTCAACCTTGTGAAAACATGCCTAACTTTATTATCCTCTTCAACATCTTCATAATCGAAGTATGTATCCAGAGCTCTGATCCAATCTAAAAGCTCTTCCGCATCCAGATTCCCCCCATAAATTGGAATGTCCATCTTTGTTTTTGCACCCATCCTTGCAATAGCTTTGATTAGACGTTCATTGGCTGCATCCTCAGCTGCAACTTCTTCTTCTTGTTCAGCTTCAACCTCGCTTTCAGAATCACTTAAATTCCTAGCACTGACTGTGCATCTTTGTGCTGTCTCCATATCTTCGAGTCTAGCTCGTAGATCACGTATCTCTCTTTCCATTTCTAGATTCTACGCTTGCCTACCCCTTCTCCTCGGGTTTTCTCTTTCCTCTGGATCGGGTGACTATTCATCCCATCTCCTTGGCGGCATGGTGAATTTCCTTCTTCTCTGCTACAGAAAGAAAAGAAATTTTCTAGCTCTGATACCACTTTACGCAGGTGCACCAACCAGGCACATCCGCTCACAAGACCTTTTCTTCTTCCTTGTCTCGAAGAACTGAAAATCTCTTCTAATTCCCTATCGGGAATTTTCCACACCCACAACAACTCTCCAAATGACCTCCCTTAAAGATCAGGAAATTAGCACTGGGCTCTTTTATTTGTTATCGGGGTTCCCACTATCGAGATCTTGACACCTGTGATGTTCTGGCAACTTGGATCACCGATCCCCGATCTCCGATGCGCTCCTCTATTGCTTTAGCCCTCACCTGGCTAAGAATTTAGTCCACATGACCGACTTCTATATGACCTCTGTCATAACTCCCATTAGAGTTTTGAGCATTCCAATGTCGAAATACACATGCCCTCAGGACTCGCGATTTCTCGAATCCCGACGTGCCTTTTTCACGCTAGCCCTCCTGGCTATAGGCCTTGGCCCATATGACCGTTAACCCATGACCACGGTCTTGTCCCCGTCGGGGCTACAGGGTTTCAAATGCTGCAAAACACTTACCCGTGGGATTCTTGATTCTTCGAACCCCGATTCTCCGTCAGGCTGACAACTGGCTTCCACTACACGACACCTCCCTCCTTTTTTGACATGCTGACAGCTGGCCGCACAGTGTCACCTTCCTCCTCGTCGGGGTTTCACGGTTCGTGATTCCACGATAGACAAACACTTTGTCACCAGGATCCCCGATATCCCGATGCCTGGTATCCTGACGCCTCGATGTCCGCCACGCATCCCCACAAATGGACGACTCTGATCCTTCTGGGATTTTCCTATGGAAATTCCTGATCTTCTTCTCTCATGAACTCCGAATTCATCAGATCCTCTGATGCATGTCCGCCCTAAGATCCACGACTAGGATTTCCCCGGTGTTTCGAGACTTGAAAGGTCTTGAGTCTCTTGACTTCTGAAACCCTGATGCCTTCAATATCCCGATGCCTCTTCGGGACTTTCCTCTACTCACTAGTACTTAACCCCAGTGCAACTTCTACCGAACCGGACGGTCGACGGTTAACTGACCACCGATCCCACGGCTCATGGCCCCTCGAACTTGGACTCCGAACGCAGCCGTAACCTCCTCGCCTCTTTGGTAGATCCAACGACTGGCGGGATTTCACCAATCCTCTCCACAAGATCCTGACCGTCGATTTCTTCCTCCTTGAGGATTTCTTGAAAATAACTATTGTTCCTCTGCGCTCACTCGTCCTCCTACGGGCAACCCTGGTTTCAAATGTTCTACGGCACGAACTCCCTACGAAATCCTTCCTTAGGTCCACTCAAAGGTACTATAACTCCTGAGCTTTGTCAATTCTGAATATTTCAGAATTTGAACCCCCTGCTTGCACTCCTTGTGGCATCCTTTCAAACACCTCAAATGCTTGAATCCTTCGACCCTGCGCACACCTGCAACAGTAGTCCTTCAAAAATTCTACTCAGATTCACAGCTGAGACTTCCCTTAGCCTATGCACTCCTTGCACGTCTCTAGCAACCCAATTTCACTTCTGGTTGAACAAGAACAAGAGTTAAACTATTTGAGCCTCCGTCAACGCACTCCTTTGCAGACGACTTCAACTGCACTCCTTGCAGGAATCCTTTCTTAGATAGAGAAACAATTGAAACTCATTTCTTCTCCCCTCCGATTTCAGACTCAAACATGAAATCACATTCACATCTATAAAGAAAATGCATAATAGGAAAACAAACACTCATGAGCACCTCATTTAACATCAACACATAGAGAACAGACACAGAACCATGGATTTGAATCAACTTCTTCTATTAATTCAAGATCTATACATGGATGTTCTTCTATAGCTCTTTGCTATTCTCCTATTCTCTTCCTGCTTCAATAATCATGCTAATGCTACAATGTACAATGAGGGTGTCTATATCCGTTTTCCCTCCTTCTTTCTAAGACTGTCTAATCTATGAATTTAAGTCTATCTACCTGCATTAACTAGTTTAAATGCCTCCTATCTACTAAGGATGAGAGAGAATCGCTCAAGGTCCAATACAATGCATAAGTATGCCTCTTCTTAACTATCACATTTAAGTTTGGCGCATCCATTCTTCAAAAGTTTAAACAATTTAACATATGCTCAAAATGTGTGGAACTTTCCCCCACAATCGCTTGATGTTGACAATGCTCCTGCATCAGAGAAATAGACACTTAGGAACATATTAGTTGTATTCCTTCTCTGGCGAATCCACACATCAAAAAAGTTGTTTGAAGGTGATTCCACTGGTAGAAGAATCCAGAAATTTAAATTTTCAATGGTGACTCCACTCTCAATGCAGAATCCATCTTCCAAAACATTATTGGTGACTCTAATCAAGCTTCAAATGTAATTCATAGACTCCATTGGAAGATAAGATCCCTTGAAAGAGGTACGAAAAAGAATTATGAGAGAAAACAAGTACTTAAAATTGGATTTTTTCCAAGGCATTTTATTGTTTGTTATAGGTTTCCTTTGGTCCTTTCCTGAACATGCTAGACAAATTTTTCTTTACCTGCTGCATGCGAATGATGATCATGAAAATATTGAAATTATAGATCATCCTCCTAAATTTATATAGATATCTCCTCAGTTTATCACTGATGTTGATAAAAATATCCCATATAAGCCATGTGATAACCATGACCAAGTTGATGAGCCCCATGAAGCCAAGGTTGATATTTCACCTCCTGTACTTGATCCAATGTCCTCCAAGACTTATCATATATACAAACCCTTGAAACTACCCCAAGTCCTTCATGATTTTCATCCAAAGTACTATAAGTACCTACCTGTGTTTGATGGGGAACCTGATGCCATATCAGCTAAAAAACACATCCAAGGGTTTGAGCATTTTATAGATTTGTTTGAGATTGACCATGATGATGTTTGTATGAGGGCCTTCTCTCAATCCTTGAAATGGGGCACCAAATACTGGTTTAAACATTTACAGCTAGAGATAATTAGTTCATGGGAGGAATTGAAGAATGTATTTTCGAAGTTTTCGGGCAAGAAGAGATCTTTGGATTTATAGCTTAAAAAGTTCTATGCCTTGAAAAGAAAGAGAAATGAAACTGTTTCTATATTTAGTAGAAGGTTTTCTAGTATCTATTACAATTTTCCCAAAGAAATTCAACCCACTGAAGTTGTTGCCATGCTCCATTATGCAACTACTCTTCATCCAGATTTATCTTTCCCCCTGATGGAAAGAAGACCTAAGTCCTTACAACAAATGTTCAATGATGCCCAAGAGATTCAACAAAATATCTGAGCATGTGAATTTATCCAAAATGAGGGGTTGGATATTCAAGAATATGAGAGTTAATATGAATAAGAAAAGATTGATTGGAATCTTGAACATTGAGTCGATAATATCATAACTTCTCTTGAAATTTTCAATGCTCATGATTTTTCAAAAGATTATATTCCACTTGTTGAAAAAGGAGGTGCTATTTTAACTCCTGATCCATTCCAAGATAAGCACAAGACTGATTGTTTATGTATTCATTTTTAGACAATCAAGAAGATGAAGCTGCAAGTCAGCCTGTTGAAATGCAGGTTGATGTTCCAAGTTTTTTCTTATTAGATGATATTGCAGATGTTGTTGATTTGCCTATATATGATAAATATGATGATGATTATGATGTTGACTTCCTGGAAAAAATAGCTTTATGTTCTCTATCAAAAAACGTTCCTTTTCAGGTAATAAGAGAAATCAACCTACATATCACAGTTACAAAGAAGAAAGTATGGAATCAACTGAAGGGAATTATTTTCCTTTATGCTTTTCTGCATTTAAATTGTTGAAAGAAAATTCTAAGATCATCATTGAAGAAAATGAATGTGTGTTTATGCCAAATCACACTAATTCATAGGGACAAATTGACAGGATATTGCAACAATATTCTCATTTGTTTGATGACCCTGTTACTTGTTATGTAGAAAATCTTGTCAGTTCAAAATTGTAGCCATTGGTCGAAGATAAATCTAAAAATGAGTATGTTTAGCAATCCAAAGAAATTGAAAAAAGTTCCTATGACAAAAGTGAAGAAAATGAAGGAGGTTTTGAATCAGGTGAAAGAACCTTGCCATTATGTTTTTCTTCCTTCAAATTGCTGAAGAAAAATGTTTATAATGTTTCAAATCAGAACTCCTCTAGGCATGATATTAAATATGAAGAAATCAATGGACTTGCCAATGAAAACCACATTCTATTATGTTTTTTTTCCTTTGAATTGTTGAAAGAAAATCATGAGGTAGCATAGGAAGCAGGGAAGTCTGACTTCTTTCAAAGTGACACTATTTCACACAAACAAATTAGTGAAGTCTGACTACATTCAAAGTGACACTGTTTCACACAACCAAATTATTATCAGTAAGGAAGATCAACAACCTTCACATACATTAGATGATCAAATGGTCGACTGCATGGGGGGTTATTTTAGTTTAGCATTGCAGAGTGGGCTCAACCACCAGCTTGAAAATGAAAATGAAGCTGATCAAGAAATTGTTGTTAGAGGTCATTCCCCTGAAACTATCTTCCAACAAGACAAACTATTTCAAAGTTGTCTCTCTTCCCCTGAGAATGACATAGTGGATAAATTTCTAAGTGACCTAAGAAGAGATGAAGTTTCTCAAAACACATCCATGAAAATTCTGAATTGTGAAATAATTTATGATGATAGATTTCCACACTCGCTAGAAGACTCGAAGAAAGAATTTACTTCCACTCATTCATTAGAAACTTGGAGTAAAAATCCTCAAGAAAATTCCCAGAAGGTTGGTGAAACCACATCAGTATTATTTAATGAACATGAATTTTGTTTTCTAGCTTAGCTCCTGAGAAGGAAACATTCTTTCACGTGTTTCACGATCCCATGGCACATTATATGGGGAATTTTTATAATCAGAATCTACAGATGATAATGGGTTGCAAACATAAGGATAAAGGGAGTGACGAATCGATGTCTATATCAAACATGGGTTTCTTTACACCAGACAATGTTCTTCATCCATGGTTGTGTTGACGGGTGAAATTGACCGTCCGTCAACTGGGAGAGTGGATCTGGTCCAGGGTTGTCTAATAACCCAAGCCGTTTGGGATAAACCACCTTGATGGGTTTAGTGGCTCCGTTAGCCGATCTAAGGTCCTAAGAAAGAAAGAAAAACTACTCTAAAATAACTAATCTAACTAAAACTAACTATTAAAACAAACTAAACAAATCTAACTATTATATATATACAATCTACTATCTAATACTATGATAACTCTAAGAAATTAAATATCTAACTACTAACAGAAATAAATCTTATTCACAAATGTACAATATTTACAATTTACAGATTTGAATGAAAACCTGAAAAACTCATTTGTATTTTGTCCTAAGACAATGGGAGCTATTGTTTTTTGATTTTTCCAATTTTATGAAAAATAAATAGAATAAAAACTATATAAACTAAACAACTAATATACTAACTCTAACTTCAAATCTAAACTACACATGTATCTAACTAAACTACTACTAACAAATTAACTATAAAATGAATAACAAACTGACCTGAAGAAATGCTCCAGATTTGTCCTGTGTATGATGATTGTCTTAGCTGATCGGAGGGAGGAAACCCGCACTGAATTATCCACGAGATTCTCGTAAACTAGAAGCAGTTGTTCTCTTCAAATATAATTACAGGACAAACAAAACATAAAAATTACATCAATCTTATGATTTGCAAATCTTCACAGTTAGATAAATCTGTATGCAAAGATCTATACAAAATGATTCAATTAACGAAGAAGAGAAATCTGTGATTCATTAATTGAAACCAAGTAATTGTTGTACTTTTAAAAATAATGAAAGAAATCAAATATGGATAACATATTAATCAAATCATATCATCCTGCAATAGATTATGATAGCTAAAGTAGTCTATAATCAACTGCAAACTGATATCGTAAAACTTGAAACAAAAGTTTGATATATTGAAAGCGAAAGCTGTTACAAAACATCAACTCCCATCTCAGTTTGTATCATAAATCCATAGCCTGGTTCTCCCACAAGTGAGGATACTCCTTATTACAAAAATAATAAGTATTTAAAGACCTCTCACAGGGTAAAACATCCCTGTGGAAGTTATCAAAACTATTTACAGAAAATCTGGGAAAATATCCCAAGTTTGACTAAACTAACATCCTAAAATAAAAACTATATCACACAAATATCTCCTAGACTGTCACAGCATGCCCAATGCAATTCGAATGTACCTGAAAGAGGTAAAAAAAGGACAAGTTAAGAGGATATTTTGTTGATAGAATTGATAAAAATCTAATCCTAAAGACTAGCTACAGAATCTTACGATTCTGTAGCTGGTCTAAATCAAACACAAAATCGTATTAAAATCAATTTGAATTTTAAAGAATTAAATTCAAACTATTAAACAAGTATCTAATTGTTGTTTGAAAAACAAACGAATCATTCAAATCGAAATTGTTATACTAATTTAATATCAAACAAGAATAAGATCAATCAAATGACTACAGAGATACATGTACTCTGTTCCATATGTTATCACCAATTCGGGTATACAGAATCATATTGGATAACCGACAACAATGAAATCGATTCATAGACCAATTGAAATCAACATAAAAGGTTGCTTCAGTGTTATGAACATAAATACATAAATAAATGTTCATAAACATAATAATTAATTAGTAAATAGCTAGTAATAGTAATTAGTAATAATGAAAGGACATGTTCTCCAAAAGACATGTCTAGTGGTGAAAGGGCACGCCTGTGTGGGTATATAATCAAGCCCTCCTTCTCAATTGTAAATCATCATTTTTATCATATCTCTTATCAATTATTTATCTTTTATACATTATTATTATTCAGTTGCATTCTTGTTTATTTATTACATTGGTATCAGAGCTGATCGGTCCTCCCCAAAAAAACCCCACACACCATATCACTCACACCCCGTTCCTTCCCATATCCCGTAAACCCATCCCAA